>PHNY01226666.1:342-10800 GCA_003724115.2 Anethum foeniculum
ATTATTTTCTGCAATTTACATTCTGCTGTGTTTAAATTCTACAGTATTAAAAGGGTCTGTCTCATTTAGAAACAGTCTGTCTCATTTGCAAAAGAGACTGTCCCATTTGTGAACAGTCTTACTATTACTGTAATTCGATTGTGCTTACGAATTTCAGATTCCAACCCGGTTAACGGGAATGAGAATGAGATTTCAATACAAAAATGTATTAGAACCTCATTCCCATTCTCATTAACTGGGTTGAAATCCCATGATCCAAACGACCCCTTAATTCTTACAGTGCTGGCTTGCAATATAAAATAGATTACTCAAACTGGACATGGATAGTAACATTTTGAAGGCTAGGCCTCTCGCAGACTGTGACAAGTAGTAGTGGAAAGGCCCAATTATATCATGGATAGTACATATGAGGAATGATAAAAGCCCAACAGCAGTGAGAAAAATAGTAAAAGGGTAAAAGAGAAAAGGAAAAAGGAGAAACAGAGGTGAAAAGTTGAAGCAGCAATTAAAGGATACAATGCATGTCTGGCTCTGATATTGAAAATGTTTGTTATGTAAAGTGCAAAGTCGAAACATGTGAACACCTTGTTTAAGGTCACAATACGGGAGCGTGCTTTTAGGTAGAGATCTGTCCCGAGTTGTCACATAAAATGTCTGCAAGAATAACGACTATAGTTGCGATCTCTAAGCAGGATTTAGTAAGGTTGATGCTTAAAAAAAAGAAAGAAAGAAGAGGTGAATGCAGAATAAAAAAGGCTTCTGCATTTTAATGTGATGTCAGCATGTATAACTGTTTCATGTCACATGGCAATCAAACATATCACAATCTTCACTGGTATGTAAAAGCTATTAGCTCCCCTTGCATAATACAGTAAAACATGAGTACAACAATTTAAAAAGTCCAAACAAACAGATTTCTAGATACCATCAAACTTGATTAAGATCTGATCCATCCGCGGTTGAAGCCTCCTTACCTGTAACAGAATTATATAATCATATCAGAGCTATGTGCGTACAATAAATATAAGTTTCATATACAAAGTAATTAAGCAGGACACAGGAAGTTGCAAATTGCAATTAAATGTAGAGGACTATACAAAGCTCTTTTCTGAAATTCAGACAGACAGTAGTAGTTGGAAACAAGTTGTTGAGGCTGGTCGAGTATATGATTAGCATATGCTGATAATAGGTTAAGTTGCAGGGGTTGGCGAGGTTTGTAGCTTACCTTAACACCTGCCATTGATAACAGTTTGTGCGATGCAACATAGGCGGATTCCGAATTTTCCAGCCTCTTCTCAACAAAATAGATAACTTCAGAAACACCGGACTGCATTTACAACAGTGAAATAAACAATGAAATTGAACAAGATCTATGGAAATAAAAGTTCAAGTGCCGTAATCTAAATTGGCAGTAATAAATATGGTAATTAATATGATGACTAAAAAATGAAACTTAGGGGGCCCATCATAAATATGCATCAAATATTGCCTGTTTGGCAGGTAAGTGAAAAATCTATTTAACATTATCGTAGTGTAGAACATTCAGCTTTAAGCGTAGATACTGAGAATCTGGGATTTGAACAAGGAAGCCACTGAAGTCCAATCTTAAACCACTGAGCTGTGATGCTTCCGTAAATGGATTTACAAACCGGAAAGTTTTTACCCGCACATTGATTTTAATTGTATGAGCTAATTGCCGCCAATATTTTACAATAACAGTTAGCAATGAGAAACTTATTGACTCATCACAGATAACATCAGAGGCACAATTTTTGTTTCTGTCTGACTGTATAAGAGCACAAGAGAAATATGTCAAAAAGTTGTAGAGTAAGCTTATCACCTGAATTATGATTTTGGCACACTCATTGCAGGGGAACATTGTAACATATAGCCTCTGCAATAGCACAGTGTAGCATATTTAGCACTATTGCTGCTTGAATGGGTTTTAATTTGCCACTCAGAGTCACATAATATTTAGAGACAAGAAAGCATTTAGCACAACTGTTGCTTGAATGGGTTTTAACTTGCCAGTCAGAGACACATATTAATTATAGACAAGAAAGCAGTGAAATAAATGCAGCTTTGGTGGGAACTAACTTGCCCTGCAGCAGACGCATGATTTGTGTTCAAGATAGCGTTGACCTCAGCATGGCATACATAACTGGAAGACACCAAAACATAATTTAAGGGTGAAAGGATACATGAAACAATTCTGAACTGTGAGCACAGAGAAGTACATTAAAATATGCCGAGCATGATAAGTATTTGCAGGAAATCCTCGTTTTAGACATATTTAAAAATATAAAAACAACTACCAAAGCTTATAACTTACGGATACTTTGTCTCCAAGGGATCTCCAGTCTTAGATTTCTGAAATGTAAAAGGCCATATGAGTTAGCATCAGTTTGTCAATAATAATAAGATCAAATTCATCTGCCAACCTTTGACCAAGGAAGTTTGTCATCAGAACATCCACGAGGAAAGCCATTATATCCAATGCCTGGCGAGATACAACATAGATGGTGTCACGAACTTTACTGGTAGTACATAGCTCAATTAATCAGCAAAGTAAACTTTTAATTGAAAAAGATCATATTGCTCATAATTCAGAGTTCAGAGGTAATAATAAGGAAGCACAGATAGTTCAATTATCAACACGACAGTTCAAACTCAAAACGCGGAGACACCATTCTCCTTTATCTGGTCTTACCAAGTATTACACCGTTTTCACTAACCAAGCATGCACCAACCTGAACAACAATAAAGAAAATGATGTAACAGTCAAGTCAATTTTGAGCCATAACGAAAGCTTCTATCTAACTGAAATCAGATTAAATCTTTCGAAGACCTAAGTCTTTCATACCAGTAGAAGACTGTACATGGAGATGTAAAGGCTTGAATAAACAACGATAAGTATAATATATATGAGAAAACAGGTGATAGAGTACTACTCGACTCCTCGTTCACTAGCACAATTCAGTAATTTACTTTTTGCTTGCATTGAATATGAAATGTTCATAAGTCATTCATACTCCACTCATTTCTGTTAGTTAATCCGTAAGCAAATTTTTATTCGAATTAATTCAAGATTAAATTACAAAATGGTGGCTGAACTTTATCCGTTTTAGAAATTTGGTGATCAGAATTAATTCAAGATTAAATTACAAAATGGTGGCTGAACTTTACCCGTTTTAGAAATTTGGTGACCGGAGTTTCAAATTTGTAATATGGTGGCCATACATTGTTTTTATTATCCGAAATGATGGCTAAGGGTCACTTTTGAATAAATAATAGTTGTTTTTTTTCCTTATAAAAGTGTCCAATAACCACCTTCCGAGAAATAAAAGCAATATCTGACCATCGTATTGTGAATTTGAAATTCCGACCATCAGAATGCTAAATGAGGTTAACTTTGGCAACAACAATTTCCTCTAAATTCAACATTAAAAATGTATAAAATGTGACCAAACTCAATAATATTCGACTCGTTTACACTACCTAGCTAGCTATAGTGCCTCCTAAACACGCACCCAAATTAGAAAGATGTAGGGATAAAAGACACCTGTCTATTAGGATCTTTGGACCTCTCAGCCGATAAAAAAGCAATAGCCATGAAATAATCGTCCCACGAAATATACCTGCCATCAATTTCTTATAATTTGCTTCCAACAATAACATGTCACATTAATTAAAAACAAGAACAAAAAAATAAACTGAACTGATAAATAAACTCCTATTTTTACTATTTGAACTTCAACTTTTATTTTTAAATACATAACTATCTATGATTTTGTTTTTATTAAGGATAATTATATAAATCACATGTCAATTGGAGTTTAAATAATAACACGCGAAGTTCATTTAACAATTAAAAGAATAATTGATACATATATAGAATTACAAAATTAAAAATTCTTTTAACAAATTTAAAACAAATTTCATTAACTCGAAAGTAACTAAGTCGGACAAATTTCTAACCGATTATGCAATCAGGTTGAAAAATAAGTAAAACGAGTAAAACTAAGAAGGAGAGTCAACTGACCCTTTGCGTTTGGCAGGATCGAAGGGAGACTGAGAAGAAGATTTAGCCCTAACGACGTCGTTGGGTGGTGAGAAATGCTTTCGAGAGTTGAATAAGAAGCGAATTGAGATTGCCGATACGAGAGCACCGAGAAAACTAGCCGTTGAGATTATAGTTAAGTCTCTTGAATTCATGGCTTTAGTTTCACTGCTGGGCGAACAATCTAGAGAAGAAGATGAAAAATAAAAAATAAAAATAGCCGCCAAAAAGATATACGTCATATATGTATAAATGATTAAATGGCGGGAAGAGTTTGGGCTACTGCTTATTTGGACTTCGCAAAGCCCAATATAATATTCTTACACCAAAGTCCAAACACACACACGAGCGTTTAGCTGGATCTAAGTGGGCCTAACTGGACTTATGAAGTCTGTACCCTGTAAATTGGTTACGACTTATACAGAGATTATAAAAAATACTGTACATTTTCAAATTTTCTTGCGATTTTTTTTTAAAAAAAAATATTTGCAAAATTACAGCTGCGATCAAAAGCAATCAGATATACAGTTTCATTTATATTTTCTGAAAAATAACTGATTTTTTTTATTGCATTGGAGGTTGCAAAATCATATTTTTGCAAATAAACACTTTTTAAAAAAATGTATTTTGCAAAAAAAAATTAAAAATTCGTATTTTTGAAAAAAAATCCTAAATATTATGCATAATAATTTTATGTTTTTAATATATATTTTATTTTTTTGATATACACGGATCTACACGAAATGTATACACTATATTTCTCCTAGTCGAACAAAAAAAAACATACAAAAATTCAAAATAAAACTTTTGTCCGATAATTAATTCATTCTCAAAACTTGAGAATTCGATGTTACAAAACTGAAAATATATTTTTCCCAATCTACTCGACGTGAATATGGAAATTCTTTTTGGCATCCATTAGTTTAAAATAATAAATCTCATATCAATCACATCCTTCATTTATAAGGTGATCCATATCCTTCGTTTTATAAAAATCCTTGTATCAAATCATATAAATTGATAAATACTCAAATTAGGTCAAATGTTTCATTTAGATGGGCCACTTAATCTATTATCATATCAATTGAATGTTGACTATACTTAAAATGGACAAGATATACATATTTCTACTGGCGGATTTTTTTTCAAAAAATATCACCAATTTTGCTAATTAATCACTCGTTTAATTGTTATAGGAAATTCTACTCATTCGATTTTAAAATCTAATTAATTACTCCCTCCGTCCCACTAATATTGGTCATCAATCAAAAAACGTATATTTAGCAATTAGTTAAAAGTTACCAAATTTGACTTCAACTGTTAACATATTTAGAAAAACTTAACATATTTAACATGTTTTTTGCTTTAATAAGGAAATGTGGTCAATACTTTTGGGACAGACGAAAAAAGAAATGTGATCCATATAAATGGGACGGAGAGAGTAATATATTTTTTAAGTAATATATCAAGTTTATTAAGTTAAATATAGTATACATTTTAGATGCATCTTATTAGTATTTGAATTAACTACCGATTATCTGATTAACTACTATTTAGAAATCTTTACCAATACCCGTCTTTTATAATACTGTTCGCGATGCGTTTATTTGAATGCTGATAATAATAAAATAAAATACATCCCATATTTCCATGCATGTCATAGATGGCAAAGAAATGAGTAGATGCATACTCTCGATTGGCTCTCGAGTGTTTTATGGACTCTGCATCATATGTAATGTCCTCTATAAATTGAAGTGTATGTCTTTACATAGTAAATGGTAGGCAACTTTAACCTATACCAAAGTCTAATGAAAAGAGTATCTTAAAAGGGGGGCGCATGAATTTGTGGATCTTATTAAGGGTCATTATCATATGATGTGGGATGGATTGGAATGACCCACAATGTTAGGGTTCTACTTGTAATAATAATATTGGAATTTGAATTCCTTTCTCAATTATTTGATCACTATTTTCATGCACTTGATTATTATGTGCATGAAATCAATATCAATATTGCTTGGTTCGATGAAATGCAATCATGTATGAATACTTTTCTGAATCGGTGATAAAACTGAAATTTGAAACGATACGATACTTGTTATCCTGAGCGATTATTCTACAGGTGGCCTCTTTTTTCAAAACTAACACATTGACATTTATCCTGAGCAACCATTCTACAGGTGGCCTCTATTTCTTCTCCTTATGAACTGTTTATTGTCACAGACCTGTAAAATTATAGATTCCTTTTTTCTGCATTTCTCCCCGTTCTTCAATTTGCTTCCTACTCCATTTCCACGGCTTAAATAACTTATTTAGATTAATTTTTACGAGAGTTTCATGCAGTGATACCTTATTATTTGAAAATGATTTTGAAAATTTAAACATTTCTGATAAAAATAAGTGGACATATTTAATCTTAAAGATATAAAATAAGAAAAGAAAAGAAAAGGATGATGAAAGAAAGTACAAAAACTAGTGGGTACATGTTTATAAAAGAAAGATTTACTGAGCACAGATCTTCTTGCCCATATGGATAGTGTCCACAAAATTTTAGTTTAATATTAAACTTGCAGATCCCTATATGCTAACATCACATTAATGTTTTACAACTAAATTAAATTTAAAAAGCTGATCAATATATTTTACAAAATAAAATACACTAAATTTATTCGAAGAAGCTAATAAACAACCATTTCAAAAAAAAAAAAAAAAAGGTTAATTGAGTCGACATCATGATTAGTTACTAAACATGGTTAATCTGAGTTAATCTCTTTTGCGTGCCCCTCCCACATGCTAAGCTGCCCGGAGCGTGGATCTTTTTGATTAATTTAATAAAAGTCTTAGTATTATTCTAAAAATTAAAAACCCTGTTGAAGATCTTTATATTATGGGGGCCGACAACATAGGCCTACCACAAAGTCAGGCCACCAAAAATCCCTTGCCCCAGCCCAAATTTTGTCGCACGTGCGATGTGATTATTACTCTCTAAAAAAAAAAAAGTCACACCCTGATTTTTATCGGTTAATTTTATTCGGAGAACCATATATGATTTTATAAAATTTTCATTTAACGAAAAATGACTTGTTAAAATATTTATAGAATAAATTTTACTGACTTAATTACATTTAGTACTTTCGTAATTTATATTTCAAATTTATAGCATAGTTGACAAATATTTTATTTACGATACTTTTATAAGAGAACTTTCGGTCACCATTTTGAAGAATAAAAGCGAAATTTCACTATGATATTTGAAATCTAAAATTTCGATCACAAAATTGTTAGAGCGTATAAAACTCAGACAATATTTTGCAATTTACTTGTCATTTATATCATGAAAATAATATTGTTAAATGAACATTACCGAGCCTCGTAAGATAGTTTAAATTGTAAGAACTTATGTGTCGTCCCAAATTTTGATTAATTCTTATTTAACCTTAAATTTGTTGAAAAATATATTGATTTGTAAAATATATTAACCTAATTATTAAAAGGAAAAAAACATTACAACTTGTATTGTGTACTTCAGTATTATTATAGTAAGAACATGTTGACGTAACACTAGGATTAATTAATTTTGTAAATAAGTACGATGAATAATATTAATAAAAAAAGAGGGAAAAGTAAAAACAAAACACTAAGCACATCATGAAGGTGAACAAAAAGCTACTCATTGCCAAATAACGCGATCCGTTCCCCACTTATCCCTCATTTTTGGCTGCTATAACGGAATCTGTACCCCCAAACCTCTAATTTGACCATAATAACCTTCCATTTCAATAACTGTAACACCATATTACGTCGCAATGTGCATAAAAACCTTGCATCATGCCAACAAACATTACCATATCCAAATGAGAAATGTTAGAGTTCCCAAAACGGTTGTAAAAACTATTTTCAAATGTTGTCAATATATGATTATGATTGACTACTTTCTCATAAATGATATGCACCCATCGTGCATTCATATGAGTCCCATGATTAAAAACACGCCATGTATTATTCAGAAATATTTTTGAAAACGATTTTGGGGTATGTAGCACTCTTGTATGCAAATATACTCATCGGAATGTATCATGAATCATACTTGAGCCTGTCAATATTTTAAAAAAAATTGAATCTTCGAAATCGAATTCGAACATATCAATACCGTATTGAATTAAATTTTAAGTTCAAAATGTATAATACAGTCGAACTTGAACCTGAACTTGAACTTGAACCTGACAGCGTTCCAAAGGACACTATTTCAATTCTTTTTAGTCAAAGTTGAATTGCAGCGTTTGATTTGATTCGATATATATCGAAGATGCAACTAAATTTGACAAGAAAGAAATATATTTCTTTGTTTAATTTTAAATGTCATTTCATAATCATACACACTTATTAATAATTATATACTTTACCATTGAATATCTGTTCATATAAATTTCAGAAATAAGGGAGAATCAATCCGAGAAGTTAGTCGAGTCATTCGCATAATTGCATGGGAGTCCGTGGGTAGGATAGGAATTAAGGCATTGTATGTTACGCTTGTTATATATAGAGACAGTACGTAGCTAGTTTTCATCACTCCACAAAAAACCTTTCTATCACCACCTTTGCTAGCTCCCTTCAACTTTTTCTTTTTCCTCTTAATTTCAATGGAAGAAGATCACAAAGAATTGCAACTTCTCCCTACTCCCTGCACCATAATTTCTTCATCTCCTTCACGCATCCCGAGGTGGCCACTCGAATCCAAAGTCAGGTCACCTAAAGACCATCATATGCACAATCTATTCGAGACACCATCATTGGATCTTCAACTGTCCATAAGCCTTAGGCCATTTAGGCCCCCGGAAAGTAATAATTCTGTGGTGTTAAGGCCAGTATTGGATCGTGCCAATTCCGATATTCATGCTGAGACACTGAAATGGCAAGCGTCCGAGCAGATTCGATTAGCTGCATTAGAGAAGGCCTATGCTGAGCGTGTGAGGGAGCTTACTAGGAGAGAAATGGAGCTGGCTCAATCGGAGTTCTCGCGTGCAAGGCATATGTGGGAGAGAGCTAGAGAGGAGGTTGATAAGGCCGAGAAGTTGAAAGAAAGAGCTATTCATCGGATTGATCCTATGTGCATGGAGGTCACTTGTCAAGCTTGCAGACAGAAGTTTCGATCTTAAATTTTAATCACAGCTCTTTTTTATCCGTACCATTGTAGCATAATGAATATTCATGTCTTGGTAAGAAGAGGTTGTCTTAGTCGAGAGATCAACGTGTGAGTACTTAAATTTCTGTAATTGACAATCATCATCGGAAAAAAATACAACTACAAAAAGTGTTTTTTAACCCATGTTTTCAACGCATTCAGGCAAAAACTTCTTCCTAGATCTGTGTTTAATCGTTGTTGGAAGTAACACTCCAGTGACATTTTGATAGTAGTCTAATTAGCTAATCAGCCTTCCTCAGTCCATCTAATTACGAACAATCTAAAGAACGGTTCTGACAATAATGATGTTAACTTCGTAGATAATATATGAGATACTCCACTTAATTACTATTGAGTGTTAGTTAATTAGTTAGTTCGTTAGTTCAGGTAAATTAGTTTGCCTGATCAGATGGCTAATAGTGAAAAAATATATCAATGTTAGTAACAACAAAACTAGCTAGAAATTTCAAATATAATAAGGTTATGAAATCTAAACTAAATCGAAAATAGAGAAACTATTTCAAAAAAATTTTGAGTAACCAGCTCATCTAAAACCTTAAGGTGTTAGAGAAAGGTCATTTCCAGGATCTTATATTCTAACAAAAATGACTCCCAGACCAGTCTTCAAAATGATCAACACACATAATGTACTGCCAATGATTCCAGTAATCAAAGTATCAGCTGATCGCGAGCTTCACTGTCACTGTGTTATATACACATTAAATCGATACAGATTCAGTTGACTGGCTGGTTGTCCTGGGATCGTAGGCCTATCGGACTAGGATACGTTTAATCGATAAGAACATTGATCACGGATGAGTACTTCGGAGTTAGGATTACATGCAACTTACATTTCTAAAGCGACGGGGGAGAATAAAGGCAAACGAAAGAGAACAAGAACCAACAACTTAAAATCAAAGACTAAAAGTCGATAAGGTAAATAATTAATACTAGCTTTATACCCGTGCAATGCACGGATACGTTATAAATTGTTTATAAAATAAATTTTTCTAATTTTATTTATTTTTATAAATATCAGATCCTTTTTCTAAAAGGTTGTTTGTTAATTTTAATTTATAGAATGTGGAGTATTTCTGAATTATGTTTAATAATAATATCAAAGTTAATGTTAATAATAGCAAATAATTGAACTCTAGTCTCTTTGTTTAATTATATATCTCAAATGATAATTTTATTACAAACAATTAAATTACAT
>PHNY01226682.1:9029-43451 GCA_003724115.2 Anethum foeniculum
TAGTATAGATATAGACATATACCACTCATTCCAGCACCAAAATAAATATGACACTAATTTATGAAGAAAAAATANTGATAATATTATATATGCTATGCAAATCAAAACGAATGTACTTACTAAGCAGAAGATATAAAACAATGCACAATACTTGTTCAAGAGTCGCCGCAGCATTCCAACTCGTGCGCATGACTCTGATCGAGTACCTTCAATGATTAGCACTTTTTCACTTGCCAAAACCTCTCATCAACCAATATATTGGAGTCTTCTGGAACAGTAGAATTAGCAACAAATATCAATATTGGTTCGTAGATAAATAACGTAATTTAAGAAAATAAAACTAAAGGAAGAAAAAAGACGCATATGAAATATAAATTAAGGAGTAATAATTCTAAAAGATTTTGATGACATATATGCTCGGTTCGTGATTTATATAGCTTACTTAAATTTTATTAACATGTTTTCTTATAAACTATAACTCTTTTTCTTTGTAAATTTAAATGCATTTTTACTTCTAATATGTTACGATCTTATATGTACCACCTAATCTTCTTTATAAACTATAACTCTTTTTCTTTGTAAATTCAAATGCATTTTTACTTCTAGTATGTTACGATCTTATGTGTACCACCTAATCTTCCTCGTATCCTTCTTTATATATATATATATCTATTTCGTATATTTGAATAACTTTTTTGTACTTTTTTTATTTCTAATATGATACACAAATTCGAACTCTTATCCTCTATTAATTCTTCTCCTTTATAAATTCGAATGCTTATTCAATTTTAAACAGATATTTTGGTTTTAATATTTTCGCTAAAACTCTAAAAAATTTAGAAAAATAGATTGAGACGATATTAGAGCGCCACCTAACCTCCCGCGTATCCTCCTTTATATATATATATTGATATATTGATTATCAATTCGGATAAAATTTAGTTTATAAAAGATTAATAAAATATTAGTTTAATACTGATAGAATCTATTCGACAAAAAAAATACCGATAAAATCTCTAAAAGTAAGTTAAAATATTGATCCAATATTCCAAAATTCAAAGAAACTTTTTTATATATACCGCCAAACAAACTTTTAATTTAATATATAATTAAAATTTAGTGCATCAAAAAGTTTGACATATAATGATTAAATTCGGGACCGAATATACTATAATTTACATGTTTATAGTAAAAGGTTCTTTCTCAAAAGAATAATGTTAGGTTCACAAAATTGTATACAAATTTTTTTATAAAATAGATATATGGCAAATATCAATTGAAATTAATAATTCAATTAAAATATAACAACTCATGTACCACGTCAAATTTTGGTGCATGTAAGTCGTATCATTACTCTTCTCAAAAATAGCAGGAAGCAAAAACAAAAAACCACCACCTTTGTCTTCTTTTATGAACAATTACATATTATCAATAACCATTTGATCTGTCTACATCTTTTATAGTCTAAATTTATGAACTAAATTAATGGCGGGGCAAGAGTACAAATATATGGAGTCGTGTAGGGTTTTCAAACGAATAATTCGGATACGGATCTGCCTATATCCGTATTCGCATCCTAAATTATCGGATTCAGATACGGATAATATTCATTTTATTTCGGATACGGATAATATCAGTTTTTTCTCGGATACGAATGCAGATATTTCGGATGGATATCGGATTTTTTGACACTCCTACCATATTCACGATTATTTTGACATAATATATTTTCCATTCAGAAAAAATAAAACTGCGAACGACATATTAAATTTATTTATCTTTTAATCTAACTTTTTAACTTTAAAATATTAAACTCAAATGATTTTTTTTTATATATGTAGATAATATTTTTACCAGTATATTGTATACATATATTATTTAATGAATATACATACAAACACTATAAGCTAATAGAATAAATTTTAAATTATATATAATTATATATATTTATAAATTTAAATATCAGATATATTTAATTTCAGATTCGAATATACTGAATTCGGATACGGATAATATCCGTTTTATTTCGAATACGGATAATATCCGCTTTTTTCCGGATACAAATACAGATATTTCGGACGGATATCGGATTTTCTGAACTTTTTTGACAGCCCTTGAGTCATGGAATGATTTGAGTGACAAAGTAGTGATGGCGACGGGCGCTTCCTCTAGACTTGGTCGAGAATGTTGTCTCGACTTAGCTAAAACGGGCTGCAAAATTGTTGCTGCTGCTCGTAGAACCGATAGACTCGTGTCCCTCTGCAATGAAATCAATGGACCAGGTTCTGATGTTTGAGCTGTGGCTATTGAGCTCGATGTGAGTGTGTTAAGCCATGGACCTAAAGGAGAGAAAGAGATATCTTATATTTTAGTTTGTATTTAGGCCCATTAGGCTTGAGTTCAAAAGGGACCCACATTGTAAGGGAAAGCCCAGTAGGACTCCCTATAAATAGATTGTATTTGTCCTAGTTAAAGAGGGTTGGAAAAATAATATTTAATAGAGAGAGAGAACCTCCATTTAATTCTTTAAATATAATTTAATTATTCGAGTCCAAACGAGATTATATTTTGAGGATCATCATTTGGCGCTAGAAGGAGCTCTTATTTGAAAATTCCAACGATGATTGTAGAAGAATTGAACACATAAAAAGAGGAGGAAACAGCTAAATTCCAACGGTTCCCCGCCCGGAACAAGGTCAATGACCATCATCTCTCCGGCCAAAGTGTCTATTTCCACCTGAAAAAAATCCTGCCGACCAATTAGAACGACCGGTCGAGACGTAGAAGATGAAGAAAAGAAAAGGGAGGTCAGACACTCGCACGAGGGTCTACACCGATAAAGGAAAACCAGTGCTCTCGAGTGATATTCGCCTTCATCTACAGAAAATACAATAGCAAAAGTCTCAGCGACAAGCCGCTCTGGACGACGAAGATTGCTCTGATGAAGAACTTCTCTTACTGGAAAAAGAAACGAAACGCTTAGAAGAAAAATTAGAAAAACACAGGGAAATTCGCCGTCTCCAGTTAGAGTTACAACAAACCTCTATCTCTTCGCAGTTCGACGATGATCAAAATCCCCATGCGGAGCAAGATCTCGTAGACGACGACGACGAGGATTAGGTCTCTACGGAATCCATTTATTCTAGACCCCGCACTCGGTGTCAACGAACAACTTCTTCCGGTGGTACCTCACAGAGAACGGAGTCGACAGAATTTATTTCTCCAGATGATTTCGCCAAAATACAAGAGGATATGGCGCAAATGCGTGATTACGTTCGCACACAGTCGGGATTCGAGGTGACCTTAGAAAGCCCCCTCTCACGGGCAATCGAAACGGCCAAGATCGACAGATTGTTAAAAAACGCCATCACTCGATCAATTCGATGAATCTTCCGACCCGTCGGGGTTCTTGAACACCTTCGATGGACGCATAGCATTTTACCGTCACTCTGAGGTCGCCAGATGCCAATTTTTCTCTACATGCCTACAAGGCACAGCTCTTCGCTGGTACAACAATCTTCAGCCAAGATCCATTGACTCATGGTCTATGTTAAAAAACAAGTTTCAAACACGATTTTCTAGCAATTATAAAGGTGGAAAGATCACCGCATCATTAATGACTCTGCGACAACGTTCCAATGAAACATTGAGATATTTCTTAAAGAGATTCCGTAATGCGATGGCGGAGATCCCTGATCTTTTCGAACAATTGGCAATCAATTACTTAGCCGCTGGAATAGACGGAAATAACCACTCTACACTGTTAGAGGAATTTTTTGAGAAGAACCCTCGAACTTTCCATGCGGCGTTCCAGATTGTCGAACATCGAATGACTCTCTAAGAGGCTGTTGGCAGCATTAGATCACCATCACGCCCAACTTGGCGATACGACCGTAACAGGGCTTATAGTCCACGTTCTCCAAGACCTGACTCTAGATATGATCGAAGCAAGGCCTATAGCCCACGTTCTCCGAGATCCGACACTAGAAGGGAAACAAAATACTCCTCCCGTCATCGAGAAAGGTCAGACCCGACCAAATCTTATCCAGAACAAAAGTGGGCATCTCGCCAGCGGCATGAAAAAGAATTCAAGAAATTAAACACGGATAAAGCAACAATTCTCGCAATTTTAAAAACAAAACCTGACTATTCGACCCCTGAAGCCGATGAAGCCAGAAAGACCCCCAAGCTCCAGGTATTGCGAATACCACGAAGACACAGGTCATACAACATAGCAATGTTATCAACTGAGTAATGTAATCGAGGCTAAACTTCGAAAAGGACACCTTATCCATTTCACAGAAGGCAAAACTCCAACTCATCAGAAAAACTTTCGCGATGATGATAGAGTTATAGACGTCATCTTCGGAGGTCATGCGATGATGATAGAGTTATAGACGTCATCTTCGGAGGTCATGCCTCTGGAGGCTTCTCCAACAACTCGAGGAAATCGTACGCCAGAGAGATATTTAATATAAACCCCGATTCCTCGAAGAGGCCTAGACCAAATCCTTCGCCCGTCATCTCTTTCTCCGATGAGGATTTTTCTCCAGGAATAATCGAAGGTCATCAAGACGCTCTCGTCATCACGATAAAAGTCGGTACAAACACCGTCAAAAAGATTTTCATCGACAAAGGGAGCTCAGTAGACATTCTTTATCACCATGTTTTCGCGGATGGATCTTGGTGATAGAAAACTGGAAAACACCNCATTCTCCACTATATGGTTTCACTGGCAACGAAGTAAAAGTGATTGGTACTATCGACTTGCCGGTGCTATTTGGAAATCTCCCTTGCCAAACCTGGAAGGTGGTGAAATTTCACGTCATCAGNTGCTTCTTTAAGCTATAACGCAATCCTGGGATGGACTATAATAGCCGCTCTGAAAGCAATAACCTCCATCACATACCTTAAGATGAAATTTCCCACGGACTTGGGTGTAGGGGAAGTTTGTGGTGATCAAGCGACGGCTAGCCAATGCTATCTCACTAATGTTATTCCAAAGAAGATTGATCACGAGGAGCAGTCTATTAACCAGGTAATAGACATCGACCCACGGGAGACACTTGACAATAATAAATCTTCTTTTTGTTCGCCAGTTGATGAAACAATCGATTTTGAGGTCGTCTCAGGGCACCCCGAAAAGAAAACAAGCATAGGAAAGAATCTCCCAGAACCTTTAAGAGATGCGATAATAGATCTTATTCGCGAGTACTCGGATATTTTTGCAAGGACCCCAAACGACATGCCAGGCATTCCGGAATCTATCGCACGACATACGTTACATGTCAACCCAAGTGCCCGACCTATTTGCCAAAAGAAAATGGTTTTCTCAGAAGAAAAACGCCTAACAATCGATGAAGAGATCAATCGACTCTTAAAAGCAAAATTCATCGAGCCAATGAAGTTCCCCACTTGGATTGCAAATGTTGTGCTAGTAAAAAAGAGCATTGGCAAATGGCGAATGTGCATCGATTACTCCGACCTCAACAAAGCTTGCCCTAAAGACTATTATCCCTTACCCAATATAGATCAACTCATCGACGCAACGGCGGGTCACGAGGTCCTATCCTTTATGGACGCCTTCTCAGGGTACAATCAAATCAAGATGGATAGTCAAGATTGGGAGCAAACAGCGTTCATCACACATAGGGGAGTGTTCGGCTATCGTAACATGCTGTTTGGATTAATCAATGTAGGGGTAACATTCCAACAAATGATGGACACGATCTTTAAAGTCCAAATCGGAAGGAACGTCCAAGTGTAAGTCGACGACATGATTGTGAAATTAAAGGCAGCGGGTGACCACATTATCGACCTACGAGAAACCTTTGAAAATATTAGGTTGCACAATATGTGCCTGAATCCAGCTAAATGCTCATTTGGTCTCACCTCAGGAAAATTCCTAGGATTTCTGGTCTCACAGCGAGGTATCGAGGCTGATCCCTCACAGATAAAAGCAATCATTGAAATGCCTGATCCATCGCATGATGCATCGCAGGATTAAGAAGGTTTATTTCCCAAGCCTCGAAGAAATGTCTACCATATTTTCAGGTGATAAAAAACTCAGCTAAGACTAAAAAGATAATATGGGATGAGGAATGTAAGCAAAGCTTCGCGGTATTAAAAGATTTTTTGATGACTCCGCCTATCCTGGCACGGGCTTTGCCTAAAGAAATGTTAAAAGTATATCTCTCAGCCTGCGATAGAACAGTAGCGGCGGTACTCGTCAAAACAGCGAAAATCATACAGCTCCTGTGTACTATGTAAGTTATGCCCTAAAAGATGCAGAGCCAGATAGAAAAATTGGTATTCTCACTTGTAATCGTGAGCCGCAAACTGCGACATTACTTCCAAGGGCGAAAAATCCAGGTCATTACCAACCAACCTCTGAAACGGGTCCTCCACAAGCTAGACACGACATGCAGGCTAGCGGCGTGGACCATCGAACTAAGCCAGTTCTATATTGAGTTCATACCTCGGACTGCGATGAAATCCCAAGCTTTATCCGATTTTGTGGCCGAATGCCAGTTCTCCACCCCTAATCTCGTCGAAGATGTAAAACTTCCAAAACCATGGAAACTATATGTCTACGGGTCGTCTACGACATCCTCAAGAAGAGCAGGAATCATTCTAATTAGCCCCGAAGGATTTAAAGTCCAGCAGGCACTGAAGTTCTCATTTCCAGTAACAAATAATGTTGCATAATATGAAGCCCTAATTGCAGAGGTTAAACTTGTCATCGAGCTATAAGTCAAAATCTTAGACATATTTGGCGATTCTCAACTTGTCACCAATCAAATCAACGACACCTTTAAAACTCACAATGATCGGATGATCGCTTATCGAGACAAGTCAGTGTCGTTGTTAGGCAGCATTCCATCATGGACAATCACTAACATATATCGTGAGGAAAACCACTGGGCGGATGCTCTCTCTAAATTAGCTTCATCGGCCCTGTCATCGAACGCCGAGCCCATTTACGTCGAAGAAAGAACAATTCCCTCGATAGACGTACAAACGATAAATGAGGCCCATACCTCGACGGATTGGCGAGTCCGTTCTTGGACTATATAATCAACAACAAACTCTCATAAAGTAAAAGTGAGGCCAGGTCTTTGATCTTCAAAGCCAAGAACTACTGCCTTTTAGACAACAAACTTTATAGAAGGTCACTCGTAGAACCCTTGTTGCGATGTCTAGGACCGGATGAAGTAAAAACAACCATAATGGAAGTTCACACGGGCATATGCGATGACCATTTGGGAGGAAAGAATCTCACCTTCAAGATAATCCGGCAAGGCTTGTTCTGGACAACAATGAGGAAAGACTACGAAGAATTTGTCAGAACATGTAAGTCGTGCTAGCTCTATAGCCAGGTCAGCCATCGCCCAATGACGGAAATGAATTCCGTTCTTATTCTATGTCCCTTCTTCCAGTAGGGAATTGATCTAGTAGGACCGTTCCCAAAGTCAATGGGACAAGCGCAATATATTATTGTCGCAGTGGATTATGCAATAAAATGGATAGAAGCAAAACCCCTTGCCAAAATAAGAGAGAAAGAAATGGTAGAATTCCTTATGGATTTCATGGTGTTTCGATTTGGAGTCCCAAGAATCATAGTTACCGACAATGGAACCTAGTTTGTGAGAAAAGACTTCACCAATGCTCTCTCAGAACTCAAAATCAAACACAACAAAGCTTTAGTTGCATACCCCCAATCTAATGGGCAAGTGGAAGTCTCAAACCGGATAGTCCTGTAAGGCCTTAAAAAGAGGGTCGACGAAATTCCTCGATCATGGGTCGACGAACTTCCAAATGTCTTGTGGTTATAAAGAACAACTCCCCGAACCTCGACAGGCATCTCTCCTTTTAAAATGGCATACAAAGTAGAAGCAGTCTCTCCTGTCGAAATCAGCCTTATGTCACCAAGGATCGAGTAATTCGACCCCGAAGCTTCGAGTCAAGGCCTTCGTTTGCACAATGACCTCATTGAAGAAGTTAGGGATCAAGCAACTGCAAAAATTCTCCTCCAGCAAGCGTAGACCGCGGCTTATTTTAAAAAAAAGTCAAAGTCAAACAATTTATGGTCAATGATCTAGTCCTGAGAGAATCAACAACCTCGCAGCCGACAATATCAGGAAAGTTCAAAGCTCCAGGGGAAGGCCTCTACAGAGTCTCGAAGGTAGTTGCCCCAGGAACATATGAACTGTTGTACCTCGATGGTTCCCCAATTAAAAACACGTGGAATGGAGTCCACTTGAGGAAATTCTATCAGTGAAAACTTTGTCTTATTATGTAAGGAAACATCTCCCCGCCTAGAAAACTCTACCTAAAAGGGGTTGATATGAGATTCCCGTTAGAGTATCCCTCCACTAAGTTATTAATAAAACTTTCCTTACTACGATTAGTTTCCTTCATTCACCTAGTTTAAACATGCGAAACCAAATATGCAAGATCACGTTTTACTTTAACCCGTGAAATACCGCTTCGTACTAACGAAAATTACGACGACACAAAGAAATTGACCTTTGTTTGCAAGTTGATGATAACTTTTTCATTAAAAATACCAGAAATTTCCCTATCAGCCAAAGGCGATCAATAAAAAGCAAATCAAAAATATGATCAAATGACATTGATCGAATAGATGAATACTAAAAATAATATTGAGACAAACAACTTTAAGCTCAAATAAAATCAAGGCCAAACTAAAGCCAATGACAGCTAAAGGTTTATACAAAGAACAAACAAAGGCAAAATTCCATGAGAAAATTAAAATTAATATTTAAACATAATTTAGGGTCAATAAATCAACGAAAATCCAAATCTTAAAAGGAAAAGTACTGCAGAGTAATTATACCAACAACTTAAAAGAACATAGTCACAAGGTCATACCACAAACAGTCAGATGAAAAAACATAAGTTCAAGGAAACGAAGGCCACATAATTAAAGATTAAAGAACATTACAAATTCACGAGGCATTCCTCGCCTTCAAAGCCAACTCTCCACAACTAAACTTGATCACCAGGGGTCGAAGCATCGGGTAGCGAAGCAACATAATCTTTAAGATAGTCCGCGAAGGTATGTCCAGACACATCAACACCAGCCGTCGAGAATCGCTGAAAACCCCTCTAATACCCGTCACCAAGCTCGTTGGCAATGTCTTCAACGCCTTTCCGCACCTCACCCTTCAAAGATTCGTTCTCATCACTCACCGCTTTCTGCGCCTGGCGCGACCCTTCAAGCTCAATTTCTATTGCATCCTTTGCACGCTTCTGGTTGTCTCTAGAAACTTCCATCTCACTTAGCCTTCGACCAAGGTCATCAACTTGGGATTTTAGAATTCCCTTTTCTAGCTCAAGATCGTTGACCTGTAGAAAATCAAAAAACAAATTTCATTAAAAATCATAAAATCGGCAATCGACCCTTGAAAATTAATAAAGAACAAAGTAAACACCTGCGACAACAAAGCGGTAACCCGACCCTCAAGTTCAAGGACCCAACCATCGACCTTTTTCTTCTCGCCTCGCAAGGCTTCCAATTCAGCAGAAACTTTATTGTCTTGCTCATCTTGGGCACTGCCCTTGAAATCCTCCAGTATATGAACCAAATCGGACATAAGCTAAAAAAATTTCAAAACACGGTTGTTAGAACAAAAATATACGCATAAAGAAAATTACCACAAAATAGTAACAAATAAAAACAAAAATACTCACTCGACCAGCTCGACTCAAACATCGATCAACGAGTTCTTCACGAGTTCGACCAACATAAGCCATGGTATCTTGGGGAAGATTAAAGATTTGAAAGGCCCGCATTGTAACAGTAGCATTACCAATCCAACGTTCATGGGGCTGGACTTCAACGCTAATAGCGGCCCCCTTTTTTCCCCGAGGATCGACGGTGGGAGTCATGATACCTCTGTTTCCAACTATCGTGATCGTCTTGTTGATTCCCCTGCCCGAGACTCCATCTGTATTCTTCTTAGAAGTTTCCCCCGGAGGAGGAACTTCTTCAACACCTCGAGGACGCTTGCGGGTAACCAGATTCCCGCCAACCTCTTTAATAGTTTCTTTCCCTAGTCCAACACTTTCGCTCTTTCCCTGCTCGTCCAAAAGCTCGATAGAAACAGAATGTCCTCGGCGCGAAGACTCAGCCTTCGCCTGATCGGAAGCTCCAGAAGTTGACTTTTTTACCAGTAACATCATAGCTTTCTCCATCTTGTCTAAAACTCCACTACTTGAAATCGTCTTCAATGACGCACCATCGACTGCATAAAAACAAAACATATGGTTAAACAAAACTTGCAATACATCAACTAAAAATAAATTAAAAATCATTAAACATCACAAACTCGCAATCTCGTCGAGACACGACGAAGGAGGACTCCAACTTCCCACAAAAACAAGAAAAGGAAAAGGGGAAAGAAAACTAGTCTAAGATGGTACGCTTCTAAAAAACTAGTTTCTTTTAAATCTAAATGAGTATATACAGGCCTCGAGCCTTGGAACGAATCTAAAAACTCTACATTATACTTCTCAAGATTGTTCAAATAGTCTATAGTAGCCCTCGTCACCCACCGACAAGGCCGAACAAATTCCAGATCAGGACCATACAAGTACACCCACTTCGAATGATAACCAGAATTCGATGATCGAACACCACAATCTTCGAGCGCTTACTGCGATTGTCAAAGTACACTTGTCCATTCTGATACCTTATTCCGTAAATAGAGAAAAACAACTATATCGAAGGAATCCTTTCCTTCTCATCGCATAACGCGATAAATCCACTAATTTGTGCAACCGCGTTAGGAACGAGTTGGGCAATTCCACATCCAATGGCCTCATACATCGCCAAATGGAAAGGGTTCATCGACAAACGCAGTCTATAATCGAACATTATCAAAGGAATCCCCTGCATTCCAAACTCGGGCTTCATCCACACTCAATCTTCAACCCGTGGAATTCGATGTCGATATCCGTTCGCATAATCGACCCAAGACTCCAATTTTTCAAATTCAAAAAGTGATTAGAATAATGGCTAATGTAATCAAGATTACAACCTTCAGGAAATTCTGTATGCCCCAACAAGAAACTCTCTCATACGACGTTCTCCCTAAAGGCTACAGTTCCTGGACTTAAAGGCGGCGAGCGACGAGAAGTTTCTTTCAGAGAGGGCAAAACTTCATCTTCATTCATGAAATCGAATGAGTTGCACTGGCTCAGATTAGGAGTCTCCAAATTGTTGAGGTTAATCACAGATTCTTCTTCACTGTCTTCTAAAACACGACGGCGAGTCTCATTATCAAGAACCATTCTTGATGAGGAATAACTAATGATATTTGAACTCCAAGAAGCAGAAACCTAGTCTTGATAAAGGAAAGGGAAGCCGAAGAGTCTTGTGTAAAATCAAGGCTACCGAAGTATATACAGAAATATACTCGCACATATCATACTTAATAATCAATAAAATAAATTTTTAAATATATATTTATAAATATTAAAACATCCCCATCCTATTTTTATCCATTTACCTAACAAATTCCTATCCAATTTTTTCTCATTTTTGTTGTTATTTCTATGTTTTGCAGGTCCAAAATCAAAACAGTCATAAGCAAATCTAAAGATGTTGCCACAATTCGGGGGAGGGAAAAATGTTAAGCCATGGACCTAAAGGAGAAAGAGATATCTTATATTTTAGTTTGTATTTAGCCCCTTTAGGCTTGAGCCCAAAATAGGCTCATATTGTAAGGGAAAGCCCAGTAAGGACTCCCTATATATAGATTGTATTTGCCCCACTTAAAAAGGATTGGAAAAATAATATTCAATAGAGAGATAACCTCCATTTAATCCTTTAAATATAATTTAATTATTCGAGTCCAAACGAGATTATATTTTGAGGATCATCAGAGTACTAATAGTAGTGTTATTGAAGAGTAGGTTAAGAAGGCATGAGATGCGTTTGGAAGGATTGATGCTTTGATCAACAATACCGGTGTTAGAGGTGCCAGTGTTTTTTTCATTTTCATTTGTTTTAATATATACTTTTTCTCTCTTGTTTCATCCGTGATTCATTTCTAGTATAAATGATGATTGCGTTTTTGTTTTTTATTGATTATCATGTGTTTAAATGGTCCTTCGACATTCTTGCAAATTGAAATTGAGATGTAAACAATTTATTGGAGACAAGGAAATTTTGACGAAAATAGGGATGATAAAATAATTTTTCAATATATGAAGATAATGCAATGATAGTGTTGATAGTGTTGTCGAGCATCATACTTTAACTTTCATATGTACTTTGTTAGCATAACTCTACATTGATTTAGTTGAGAACGTGAATCAAAGAGGTATATCCGGTTACATTTTTTTGGACTAATGTGTCATCTCTGTCATTTGGATCTTTAGGCAGTGTACACAGTTCATTGGGTTTGACAGAGGAAGAATGGGATGATACACATAATACAAACGTGAAGGGAGCCTGGTTGGTGTCCAAGCATGTCTGCATCTGCATGCGTGACTCAAACCAGGGTGTATCAGTCATCAATATATCGTCTATTGCTGGTCTTAATCGTGGACAACTACCTAGAAGTCTTGCCTATTCTTCTTCAAAGACGGCCCTCAATGCTATCACAAAGGTATAATTTAGTAGATTTCAAGTAATTTGTGGAGATCTAAGTTAGATGTTTGTCGTGTTTACTAGTGTTTTATGCGTTCTTAATCTTTCAAAGCCCTTTACCTTACATATTAATCTAATTATCACTCTTAAAAAATAATTTCCAACTAGTTAGGAAACATTTTTTTTGTTATTATTAATTATGGTTTAAAGCTTTACTCTGTTAGAAGTTTGATTACTGAATTATATTTGGTATGTTTGCAAGTTTTCTTCTCACTTATTCATCTCATAATGTGGACATGTATTGGCTCTTGAACTGGGGATTCACAAAATAAGAGTAAACTACTCAATTAATCTGGGACTCTTTGAATCTGAAATCACCCAGAATCTGATGCAGAAAGACTGGCTCAACAATGTGGTTTTGAGAACAGTTCCCTTAAGAAAATGGAACTTGTCAGACCCAGCACTGACATCGCTTATACGCTACTTAATACATGATTCGTCTGAGTACGTATCTGATAATAATTTTATTGTTGATGCAGGGGCTACTTTGCCAGGTGTTCCCATATTTTCGTCCCTATGAATTAAGCGTAGCAGAACCAGATTTCATGAGGATGGAATTCTAATAAGGTCTATAGGACAGTCAAGAGTACTAATATTTATTTTCGTTTAAGTTATTGTTGATGTTGTCGTAAATTGTGGAGCATGGATTTTAAAAGCGAATTTTATGAAATTTTTTAGTTTTTGTTAGAATATAATATAAGATCTTGGAAAGGGCCATTCTCTAACACCTTGAGGTTTTAGAGTAACAGGTTCCTTAACATGGTATTAGAGCTCAGGCTGGTGGGAGAACCAAGGTTCGACTCCCTGCCACCCCCAAAATCCTCACAATTTATTATGGACACGTTATGCCCCAAAGATGAGCGCCCGTGATCCACTTTTCAACCCAAAAATGGGCTCTCGAGTGAGGGGGAGTGTTAGAATATAATATAAGATCCTAGAAAGGGTCATTCTCTAACCGCTTGAGGTTTTAGACTTCAGTGGATACCTTTGCATCACATAATACACATCAGAGGATAGCCCCTGCTTTTTTTAAAAAAGAAATGAGAATCGCAAAAACTTGTATCTAGCATGTGCAAACTGCAAAGTATATAGTCATAACTTAAGACACACTTATGTGGTGGGCCTGGTGGCTAAAGAGCTTCCTGGCACGGGCTGAATGTTGGATTTAACTTGATATCAAGTGTTAACAAACGGTGGTTTGTTAAAGCTCCTGTGGAATAGTGGGAAATATTAATTGAAAACTACATGTTACACAATTGTTAACATAACTAATATTTAATTTATGTAAGGAAAGAAATCTGTACTTACAAATTGAACTTCTTTTGTGAAAGAAAAATATATAATGGCCCGTTTAGAACCTGAATTTCATTTGAAATTCTGGATTTGATCAAATAAACTGTTTGAGAATTATGATTTGGATTTCATTTGAAATCCAGGACATTCAAGTATTTGTATAAATATGAGAATTTGAAATGACAATTTAAATCCTGTTATTTGAAATGAAAGGTAGGTTTCCAAACGCCCTCTAAAGTGAATTTTATTTAGTTTCGAGTTCAGATTTTAATCACGAATTCACAATCTCGAAGATACGTTAGGAATTCCTGTTTCCCATTTCCGCATAAATAAAATCTAAAGAATTATTACAAGTAATAATAAGAACATATTAATAATAATCAAGATAAATGAACACCAAGATTTAAGAAGAAAAGTGTGTGGGGAGAGACCTACAACTATCTGATAATATTGGCTGGAATATTTTTTTTTTTTTACAAAAATTTAGGAAGACCAACTAGTTTAAAAGTTGCAATTAAAGCAAGAGGACATCAAATGCATCCAAGTAGTTCAAAAGCTGCAACTGCCTTAGCAAGAGGTGTTCCTAAATCCTGATTCTTTAAGCTGAAATGTGAGAAGCACTGACCTGAAGTTAGGGACAGTACTGAATGCTAGAACGTAGCAATACACATGTAACTGGTTTTTTACGTGTTAAAAGATGGTTCTTTGTTAAAATATTAGAAAAGGTAAAAGAACATGAAAATAAGAAAAAAATATTATGGGTACATGGTTAGTTAAAAATAATTCATAAATTGACTTTGGTCAAGAAAATGAGAAACGTAAATCATCGAGTACATGATTACTTAGAAGTTAGTTCATAAATTTTACTTCGTTGAAATAATTTTTTTTTTCATTTGTTTGTTTAACTCTGTTAGTATAAACTAACTTTATACCATGATACTTATATACAAATTTTCAATTTATTTATTATTTAAAATAATTTGATTACTTCCTTCTAAAATATCAATTTAATTTAATCATAATTTTATAAATTTTATATGATATTTCTCAATCCTAATAGATAACAAAATAATCGAAAATTTTGTAATTATTTCAATAATCCAGTACTATCAACTTTATTATCTGATGCAAATATTTCAAGTTGTTGATATCTAGAGATGCACAAGAGTTCCGAAAATCTGATGTGGTGTGATTCGGTTAAAACTGGGTCACGCCTGGGTCTGGTCGGGCCGAATTTAGGATCTTGAATAGATTTTATATTTTTAGTTAATGTTCGGTCCAACCCGATAAAAGTCTGGGTTGAGCCTGATATTTTCAAAAGTTTAGACTTCGGCCTAAATACATATAAAAAACTACTTGAAACACATGTATGTTTATAAGTTTAAGGTTCAAATGTAAATTTATCAAGGTTGTAAAAATCGGAATCGGTTCGACTCGATTTTATTCTGGAAAAATGAGTACTTGGAACTTGGAGAGTACTCGAATAATTAATCGGGAATCATTTTTTATTAATTTTTTTTCTCATATATAGTTATATACTAATAAAAGATAAAATTATCTAACAACACTAATAGTTTAGTAACACACTCAAAATAAAAGAGTTCTAATATAGATTGCTTTGTTTGATATTTTTTGACAAAATAATCAAACATAAGTTTTAATGATAAATTACGTATCATTTCTAATAAACATCAATACTTTACAAAAAAAAAAAAAAAAGCTAACACGTAGATAAAATAATGTTTGGTCTTTTCTAAGGATAGTTTTAAATAAAATAATAAAAAATTGAGAAAGTCAAACCCGTGTTTAACCTCGAGTACTCGGAATCAAACTGAGTTTTGACCGATTCTTTATAAAATCATTTTTGAACCCGAATACTTGGAACTCGGATCGAACGAGGAGTTAAAAATGAGTACTCGAACCGAGTTCTCGGCCGACTCGGCGATTTTTAGAAAACTGAAATTCATACATTTGAATGTATAGCATGAATAAAATTTATACGAAATTCATTAATAGTCGAATACTTATCATAAGAATAAATTATCAATATTCAATTTGGTGCACCATAGATTGTATAAAATGTATATTTTTGTATTTAATTTATAATAACAATAATATATAAAATATTTTCAAATTTGAAATAGGTCGTATCGGAATATCAATACGATTCGAACTCGAAATAACCCCGACCCAAGCCAATTCGGGCTTGAATAAAGCCCAACGCAACCCATCCTGAGGTCCTAAAAAGATCTAGATATATTTCGAAATCTCGGCCCAGCCCATAGATTAGCCTAATTATTTTACATACATATTCTAATTAAAACGCATATAAACCTAACTATTTTACACACCTATTTTAACAAAACATGTATTTAATTACCTAACTTAGCTAATCACCTTTTGTTTTTAACTAGAACACAATAACTTTTCTATTTTCTCCAAATAATTACCTTTATTTTCAAAAATATCATGAGTAATGCTATATATAAAATAAAATAATAATATTTATTTACTAAGAGCAACTCCAATGGAGTTACCTATTTTGGTTCCCTAAAATATATTAAAATAATGCTTTCCAAAAATTTAGGGGATCAAAAAGCTATCTCACTCCAATGGTGTCCTTATAATGGTTACCTATATTTTTATAATAATACTTAATAATAAGTTTGGAGGATGGTTAGGGCAATATATTATATTTAATTAATAAAAATGGAGGAAGAAGGTAGTGGAAGGTGATGTGGCATGTATAGGGGATCAAAATTGCTTCCTGGTTTGAGTTTCTCTCACCTAAAATTTTTTAGGTAAGGGACCTTTGGTTGGAGTACTTAAATTTTGCTTCATTCCCTATAATTGCACATGCGGCAAAAATATAGGTAAGGGAATGGATTGACTGGAGATGGTCTAATACCTAGTTAATTACCTTTTCCTGTTAAAACATATTATTTTTTCTATTTTTTTCAACAAAATCTCTTTTCAAAAATAACACGGACAATTTAATTTAATAAAATGAAATAACAATATTACAATCATTAATAACTAACATTACGTATATATAATTATTATCAAATCATATCATTTAAAAATTTTAAATCATCAAATTTCATTTTTAAAAAATATAATCCAAATTAAATTTAAAAAAATTATATTATATTTAAAAAAATCCGTGCATCGCACCAGTTTTAAGCTACTTCAAATTAAAAAACATATGAACTTAACTTTTTTACAAACCTATTCTAATTACACGAGACAAGTGCTGAAAAAGGAAATTTGTATTTGGTTTTGCGCGTCCCCATAGCCATGAGTTTTTGCCTGAAAGTTGGTTTTCTTTTAGTTGATTTTGCAGTGCACCTTGGCTGGGGTTTTTGAATATCAATTACTTGTATCTTTCTTTGTAGTTTAGGCTCTCCGCATCGTTTGTAACCCTCGTGTAGCTTCCGCCTCGTGACTTCGAATTTAGAATCATAATCATCCTTGAATTTTCTCTTCTTGTTCGTTTCTTGTTGGAGAAAAGCTGCTTTCATCACCGAAAGCTCCTGATCCCCGAACCCTAACCCAATCCTTGAACCGCCCCGATCTCCGAACGAGAATTATTTTGCTCCTTGATCCCCCCTCCCGAACGGGGGAACGGGGATCCCCACGAGATAATCGGGGATTTTAATATTTCACTTTATTTTATTAAGTCTTGTGAAAGTGGGAAACTGAGCATTCGATGTGGGAATCATGGAAAGGGGAAAGAGCTTTCGGTGGTGAAAGCAGCTTTTCTCCAACTAGAAACGAACAAGAAGAGAAAATTCCTGGATGATTATGATTCTAAAGCCACGAGGCGGAAGCTACACGAGGGTTACAAACGATGCGGAGAGGCTAAGCTACAAAGAAAGATACAAGTAATTGATATTCAAAAACCCCAGCCAAGGTGCACTGCAAAATCAGCTAAAAGAAAACCAACTTTCAGGCAAAAACTCATGGCTATGGGGACGCACAAAACCAAAAACAAATTTCCTTTTTCAGCACTTGCCTCGGTGTAATTAAATTAAAAAATTATATAATATTAAAAAAAATCCATAAATCGCACCGGTTTTAAGTTAGTTCAAATTAAAACACAATAAACTTAACTTTTTTACAAACATGTTATAATAAAACAAATATAACTATTTTATTTAAATACATCTCCACATACTTCATATAAAACCTATTTTAAGAGTCTAAATCAATCAAATATACAAAAGAATTAACTGCCCAAAATATCTTATGATTTAATTTAAAACACAATTTTATTAGAGTGAAATTTAAAATAATTTATTAATCAGTATTAATGGGTATACCATAAATGATAGTACAAATCACCGGTTCTTTTAATTTTAAGAGGTTCTAATTTGCAGAAAGGTGTATGGGGGGAACTGAGATAATAGCAACATCTAGAAGTCACTATGGCAAATAAAAACACCACAGAAGGCTCTCAATCTCTTATGGAGAGCTTTGACACAGTGTCTGCCTACCAAAACCCAGCTGCATCAAAAGAGAGTGCAAGTAGATACTCGGTGTGAAGACTGAAGTCTATAAATCTGCAGTAGAAAACATAGCCTATATATTCATCCATTTCCCTTTCGCAGTTAACTGTTGGGAGATATTACAGTCTTCAGTGATGTGGGACTCGAGTTGGGAGTTTTCAAGATGGTTTGAGCACGGGGTATTAAAAGAGACAATGGAAACTGTAATATCCAGTAAATTTTAGAATAACAATAATAAAAGAAAAGTAGAGAAAATAGATTAAAATTAGATAATAATTAGAAATTGATATTGAATTAGAATAATGAGTATTAAATATGCATATCTGAGCTGTTGTTTCATTTTATATTAAACAGCATAATCCAATTTCTGGCTAATTGTTTATATATTATGCGATTATTTATTTACTATCGTATGAATTTATTTTAGTGTGAAAGATTGACTGTGTTATTAACTGAATTATAGGACTAATCGATGTTGTTATAATTTCTGATTTTCAGTGTTGATCGCGAGATAAGTACTCTTTGACTTATTTTTATTTTCGGAAAAAATATTTTGATTCTGTTTCGTATAAGATATAAGAATATTGTTTCGAACTGTATAAGATATAAGATATGAGAATCTTTGGAAGCCCAGTCTCTACATTTCGAACCCGTTCATAATTTACACTATAGTTCCGGAACTAGCCTTTGATACCCTTAGTAGGCGCACAAGTGTGCAACTTTAGATACCTATTAAGGGCGAGTAATTATTGAACTTTAGAAGCCGGTCACTAGCAAAGTGTGGCGAAAAAATAAGAATAAGATGCTGGTCACTGGCAAAGTGTGGCCGTAGAGCACGACTGTGGTATTTATAAGAATTTCGTTTATGTTTTAAATTATGTATTTTCGAAATTGTAAACTTTGGGTTGGATTTGTTTTCGAAAATATTTTGCAACTTATTATCGTTTTTCTGAAAATTTGTTTTATTAAAACGCTCATCGATTTTCGAGAATATTTGTAAGTCAATATGTTACTTGCTGAGCTGTCTAGCTCACTTTTTTCTGATATTTCAGGTTCGTACAATGTGGAAGCTTATTGAGATTAAAGATGTGAATTTCGTGCTATGTGATTTGATTGGATAAGATTTATCGAAATATTGGAATATATATTGTTAAGTGCAAGATATTGATTGTTTAATTTATGGAGCTGTGACTCTAATTTTATGATTTTGATATATAAGTTTAACCGTGCTTTGACTTTTGTGTAATTTGTGATTTATTGAATAAAATTTATGTTTTATTTTAGTTTTGATTTAGAATTAATAGTCCGAAAAGTCGGGCTGTTACAAAACAAAGTCAAGATGGTTATGATTTGTTGGTTAGTTTGGAGACATAGGAATAATGTGGTTTAGAATAAAAGATTCTCTATGCCAGAACGAGTCAGCTACTATAGATTATCTTTCACAATAGAAGATGGCCCATAACAGATTCTACAAGGTCCCTCTCCAACCTTCGATTATTGGAGAAGGGGCAGAGGTCTGGGTGAAACCGAAGCAGCACAAAGTGAAGATCACAGTAAATGCAGCCACCTTTGAAGAGATAAATACAACAGGAATGGGAATCATTGCCAGTGATCATACATGTGGGCTTCTCCGACCAAAAACAAAGCTGATTCAAGAGCGCATGCAGTCCAGCATGGCAGAGGCAGTTGTCATTAAGGAAGCCTTGAGCTGGTTGAAGAAAATGGGGTGGGAAAAGGTTATATTAGAATCAGACTGTCTAATGGCAATCTAAAGTATTAGAAGCTTAGTTAAAATGAGATCAAGATTTTGTCGTATTATTGAGGATTGTAGGAGGATGATGAACGGTTCGAACAACATGGAGTTGCATTTTATTAAACGTTCTGCGAATAGGTCAGCACATGAGCTTACTCGTATGTCACATATGTATCCTGATCGTATATTTGACGGAAGCTCTATTCCGGTCATGGTGAAAGATTGCATTTTGAGTGATTCATTTAATCAATAAAATTATGCATTTTAGTGAAAAAAAAAAGAGATTCTAATTTGAACGTGACCCTTCTTCATTGCGGAAGTAAAGGAAATAAACACAATCACCATGGTTACATAGTTATAGAAACCAGCCGATTTTTCAAATATCGTCGATAAATCGCTTAAAAATATTTGACCGATTTGATAAATCATTGATATATCATTAAATTTTCATAAAATGTCGATAAATCACAAATCGATACCTCAACTTATTAGTTCCAATTTCCGAAATCTATAATAATAACAATCACATACATAAATTAACTTTATTTTTGTTGCAAAAATTCCCTAAAACAAATAAAATAAACTGGGCCATGGGCCTAACGGGTCTCTCAGAAACACACCCCCAAAGCCCACACACAAAATAAACCTCAAAAAGCCCAACCTCCCCCTTCACTTCCTTTACTCCCCAAAATCAAGAAAACTCTCATAACAAAAAAATGGCAGAGAAGCCCCAACCTGTAAAAGTGAACTACTGTGGTGTGTGTGGATTGCCAGCAGAGTACTGTGAATTCGGACCCGATTTCGAAAAGTGCAAGCCCTGGTTGATCCGAAACGCACCCGATGTTTATCCGGATCTTATTAAAGGTATCAAAAAACAAAACCCATCTTTTTTTACTTACAGATGATGTTTTTTGTGTTTGTGTTGGTGTTTTTGTGATGGGGTTTTTGTGGGTTTATTACAGATGTTAAGGATGCTGATAATGTAACTGAACAGCTTCAGGGTGCTTCTATTTCAGACAAGGCTTCTGTTCCTGGTATTATGTTTTTTGTTAAGGGCTTGTTTGGCTTGTTTTTAAATTTTTTGAGTTTATTGGTTTTTAGAGGTGGATTGTGGTTTTTGAATGTTGATTGTTTGTTTGGGTGGTTTAGTTTATGAAGGTGTTGAATATTAGGAAAGAGAACAATACTAGAAGTTATCGAGTGTGATAGTAATTTTGAGATGTTGAATTATGAAGGTAAAAAAGGTGGATGATTTACTGAAATAGTGTAATTGAGTTATAAGTTTGTGTTTGCGAAACAAAACTGATTTCAGAGATTTGGAGTTGTGAGGTGCTTTGAAGTTGTAAGGAGGTTTGACAAACATGACTATAATTTTATTGAACTATAAAATTTATGCATTGAGTGTATTTTTTTGTTAGATTGCGGGTGTTTTTTGTCTGTGTGTGTATCAATTTAGATGAAATTAGTTCATAAATTTATTTAGGCATGTATTGGGTGCATGTTTTTTTTCGTGGTTAGTGGAATTTTGACGCAAAATTTTCTTAGTTATTCTATGGGGTGCATGTATGGGGTGTAGTTGAATTTTTCGTACCTGACCAACTGTACTGGAAATTTGACACAAATTTTGTTCTGGTTTCCATTTTCCTGCAGTAGTCTCCGATTTTAATTTGGAGATTGAGTGTTCTATGTGCTTAATTATACAAATTTTTTTCAGCTTAATGATCATTTAATTATTTGAATATTTATTGAAGTTATATAAGTTCCGACTCCCTATTGTATATATTGATAGAATGAGGTATTCCAAAGAAGAATAAGTAATAGAACGTATATGCTCATACAACTAAGCCATCAGGCCTCTATTACCCAATACTTTTAAGTTTTATGTACATGAGTTCGGATGATGGAATAACTTCGAACTCTAGTCTAGATGCTAATTCAGCTTATAAAATCTGAGTGCCTTTAAACTTATGATGAAGAATCCCTGCCTTAAAATGGATGACCCTGAGTATATGAATGGTCTACTTTCAGCGTATGGTTATATATGCGTGATGAAAATGCAAATGCAGTATTTCAAAAAATACTACATTCAGACCTTTGATGTTAAGTGGGACCCGCTAAGGTTGTAGTAGTAAATCTGGAACATCTATAACACTCTCTCCCCGAATTGCGATTTGTGTGAAACTGCACTTAAATCACATTCAATGGGATTCGATTGGTATTTGCAAGCATCTGTCTTAGAAATTTATAATTCATGTTATATAGTCAATAATTTTCCAGCATGTTCCTAAGTCCTAACCTTCTGAAATATTGGAAAAAAACATATACAACTTCCCGTATCAAATGATGTAATGCATATTTTCTAGAATAACCTTGTTCTGCATTTTGTAGTACCTAATTATATCACATTTTACACTCTGTACACTGTTTGATTCTTCTGTACTGACAATTTTATGTTATACGTTTTGGTTTGAACAAGGTGATGCATTTCTATATGTACTTGGCATTGTAAAATTTCTACTTTTGGTATTTCTTAAGTAGAAATTCGGGATAGGGCATAATAATAAGCTACATCACATGGCTTAAACTAACATTGATTGGAACAGGTTCTTCGAAGCCAGAAGAAGTGAAACGTCTTCCCGGAGGAAAGATAAAAAAGAAAGTAAGGACAATTTAAGAAAATTTTGAGATAACTAACGTCCATCTTTATTTACCCCACTATGCCTCTATGGTAATAGTAGTAACTGTCTGACGAAAGAAAGACTAGTGATTACTTATTACATCTCATAATGCCATCTTTGCCTTACATTTATTCTCATATTTGCCTAACATTTTCTTCTCATATTGCACTCTTCAGTCTAATTTTCTTCTCATATTCATGCTATTGATATAATTTTTATAAATTTGTTCATTAGTATATACTATGCACAATTGCTATTCTGCCAACTATACTTTCCTGATGACTGATTGGTGAACAAAGCTTCTACCAGAAGCTCTACTTGTCCCCAGGCCCTAGGAGAGGGTTCTGACTGACCTGAAAGTCATATAAATTGTCTAGGTTTTGCCACCTTTCTTCTGGTGTCTGTAACATGCATGTAGCAGCAGAAATAGCTCGGAAGAATTGTTGTATTTTATTGGTCCCAAAAAGATGTACAAAGGTTCAATAGGAATGTGTTTTTAGAGGATCATAAACTTTTTTGTACTTTCTTGGTCTCCAAAAAGATTTCTAAAGGTCTTAATTTTTTTTACTGGATGCCTAATTGTTATGATGCCAGCATGTAATTACTTAAAACTAGAAAAAGTAGAGAACACAAATTGGTTTTTGTTATTTGTGTATAAAATTATTTAGAAGACATCTTGTTGATGCTGAAGTATAACACTGGTATGATTTGGGACTTGATTGCTTAGATTGTATCATTTAGAGAGTATCAAATCCCTTTTTTTGAAACAAAAAGCCCTAGAGCTTCTGTTTTAATATGCAACACATATTTAGAAAAATGTTATGCGAAAAATACTCTTTAGGTTTTGTCAAAGAGTATGATATATGTTATATCTTATGTCTGATATGACAATAATATTTGGTACTCCATGATTTTCAGTAAATAAACAAGTTATGTCCTGTTGCTATAGTTTTTCTTTCAGTAAATATAATGACTTGTGAATGCATGTGCTTTGCATAAAAGGAATATTGAGACAGTGAGTTTACTGCGCAGTTATATACCTTATGAGTGTTATTAGATAATTATATTCTTCGTTCTTCAACTTGAGTAATTAGTGGTTCTAGGCAGATATAACTACGACTGATGTTGTTCCAATCTTTATATTTTCCACAGGAGAAACCAGAGGTTATTATCGAAAAGGTTACACGCAATAGGAGGAAAAGTATTACAACAGTTAAAGGACTGGAACTTTTTGGTAAGAAAGTTGATGTGGCTTTGACATGCGTATATCTGTGTGTGTGTGTGCGCGCACGCGCGCACATTTGCTTTGCACCACTGCCATGACCGAGTTATGCTTTAACATTTCAGGTGTTAAGCTTAGCGATGCTTCAAAGAAGCTTGGTAAAAAATTTGCTACTGGGGCTTCCGTTGTTAAGGTACTATTCTTTGGCAATATGACATTCCTTTTGACTTTTGACAGTATTGTAATTAATCATATGGTTTGTATGATTTCAGGGGCCAACTGAAAAGGAGCAAATTGATGTTCAGGGTGACATATCTTTTGACGTTGTGGACTTCATTACAGAGACCTGGCCAGATGTAATATACTAATATATATCTCATTTTTAATTTTGTAAAGTTATATAAGACTGAGTGTTACAATCCGCAATTACATACATCATATCTCACTTTCATATGCTGATTGCTGTCTGAACTCTAGACTTTCTACAATAGGAATATCTACAAAAGTCCCCTTTGTTTTGTTTTTTATATAGATACTCTTGTGGTACCCTCTAATAGTCTATCTGCTTTCTTGATTTACTCAATACCAGAAATGAAATTCTCAACTCCCTGCTCAATATTTAATGTACTGCCACTAGGGGGCATTTTCAAGTAGATTCCACTAGATTATAGAATTTCCAGCAAGAGTCGAAGTTGGTAAAAAAAATAGTTGGATTCTAGGGAAAGGGGCAGTTAATCAGTTAATCTTTTCTGCAAGGTACGGTGCTCGTAATTATGTAGGAGAAATGAAAACTTAATTCTTTTGGGAGAAAATTAAGTGTCTCTTGAGGGGATTGGTGTCATTTATAATGGTAACCGAGTTCAAGTGTCGAAGTACATAATGTATTGCTACCTTTTGGGATTAGTTAGAAACAGAAAATTTGTTCAACTTCTCAGAATGTTGTATATTTACAATACTTTGATGTTTGATGTCGTATGGAAGTCTATAATATATAGCTTGTTTACTTCAATTTTGGGTGGATTTTGAAAATTAAATCGATTTTGGCACCTTTTTAGAAAATTTTTGGGAAGTATAAACTTTTAGATTAGCGACTTTTCTGATAGGTAATTGATACACAGGTTTGAATTTCTATCTGTTTTTCGTTTTTTTTTGAGGTTGATATCTGAATTTCACTCCTTTTCATGGTTCATATATAATATGTAGTCTGTGTTTGTTGTTCTTTCTGAAATTGTGTTCAAGTAGTTTCTTCACGCATGAAGGCATAGGTTAACTATTGATTTCTTTCAATAATTTATGTTTATAAATGCTTTTGCATTTACGTATGTTTGCATTCTCAATTGAATCATATGAAATTTAAAATACAGTCGTAAGTACGTCTTTGACATATCTTAGATTCTGGGGTGACCACTAATAATATTTTGCAAAATTTGTGGCTGGGAGGATATAATTTTGTTGTCATGGGCCTGAAATTCCTCCTGAGGCTGTGTATATACTATACGTATCACATGCTTTTTTTAGTGACTTAATATAATCATGTAAAAACAGCAGAATACAAAGATTTTTTTTTTCATTAGCATTGCTATGTAATGATCTTACTCTTCATGGTTTGGTTCGCAGGTGCCAGAAACTGCAATTTACTTCATTGAAGATGGAAAGAAAGTTGCAGCCGCATAGCTTTAACATTTTATGTGTCTGATTACCTTGAATCTTTTCATACTGATCTGAAAGGCTACCCGATTTGAAGACCCAAGCAAATTTTCAAAGCGCCCTAAATATCTTCATGTATTTTACAGAATACAAGATTTTCTAGTGAGTTATGTTTGCATGTAATACTGGAATATAAGCGGGTTAATGCATTCTGCATACTCGCCTCTGGAGTTCTAATTGTAAGCTTATGCTTATGACTTAATAGAGGTTTATATATTGTTTCTCTCTTCCTCCCTGTTGCTGCTGCATAGTAAAGTTCTTACATGTGATGTGCGGGAATATATTTATGAATCTGTTACACTTCTCAATATTAGTGCATTGTATTGGTCATGTGTTCCTTGTTTCTTTTAGATCCATGATATGTGGGAAACTATGTTCTACCCCCTAAATCACATACGGTTAATACCTACTCTACGTATTTTGGTGACCGTAATTTGTATGTGCACAATGGCATTTGGTACCTTATAATTGCTTGTATCTATCACTTTCGTGTAAAGTGGCGTTTGAATGTTTGACACTTCTTCGCACACCAGGTTTTATGATCCATTAACTTTCAGATAATTGCTTTACATGTCACTTGATAATTTGTAAACGTGATATTTGCCAGAGTTTATAAAACAAGTTAGCCCCCATGTTGGAAGTTATTATGGCAGAAATGAACGAGTCTAGTCAGTCTTATCTGCTAAAACATAACATTCCGAATTCTAACTTGAACAGAAATTTTCCTATCATATTTGAAGTGACATGAAGTTGTCACTTCTAAATGCACCTTCGTGCTTTATCAACTGGAGGATGCTCGAATTGTTAATTGAAAGCCAAAACCATGCAGAATTCTTTTGCTTAAAAGTATGTCCGCTTTTTGATCAAAGGGAGTCGAATGTAGATGGATGCTGTATGCGAACATTATCTCGCTACTTCAATAGAAAGCTAGAGGCCAAACACAGAGCCATAGACGCAATGATATCACATCTCGCTACTTGAACACAGAGCCATAGACGGAATGTTATCACACAAACATTTTCTCGCTATTTCAGTATGCTACTTGGTAACATATGGCATGACTCCAGCCCTTGGCATGAGTATGCTACTAGGTGGTTTAAAATGTGTACAAAACAGTCCTGGCACGGGACTGGAGAATTAAGATGTACCTTTACTTGATGCAACTACTGTTTTCTTAATCTCTCTCAAACAAAGTAACAACGTGTTACATGAAAAGAAAGAATGGACCAGTATGCATTTATGTATGGTAGCTGAAAGCCAATTTCAATCCTGAGTAGTACCCAAGTGCTAGGCTTGCTTTAGTTTTCATTATTATTTTCCTCCATTAAAAGAGTACAACTATCACTTTAGAGTTCAGACCCACCATTCTTCATTGACATGTTCTGGGTCCATTTCAAAAATAATTAAAGTCTGAGATGTCTTATTGCCTTGTTATTTTGTTATGTTTGTGCCAAAAACTTGTCCTTGGACTATCGTACAATTAATTCATTGCTTTGGAGCTTTTTCATTGATGTATTTCAATTACAGCAGATAAAAGATGAAAATAAAGTACAAGAACTTTCAGATGATCACAAGTTTCAAATTTTATTAAGGTGAGGAACAAGAAAAAATAAAATACAAATAACAAGGGTGGACGATTATAGTTGAAATCAAAATCATGTTCTGAACAAATTCAATTTCGTTCGCTTTCATTTTAGTTCCTCTTCTAAAGAGAAAATAAAATATTTCATTTCTCGCTCGAGTGAAATTACATTTATTATGACCTCTTAGTATAGCGTATCTGTCGTGTTTTCTTTACGGAATACCGAGAGTTTGAATTTTGTCGAAGACAAGACGGGTGTGTGAGTATGTTTAACGAGTAAAGAAAAAACTGTTTCATGTTTTTTTATATCTTCCGCTTAATTAAGTACAATTTGCGAAAACCTCCATTGCAACTCGACATTGTAACTACAAATTTAGTATGCGTATAATGTGATCTTCATGTCAAGGTAAGTGTTTGAGAGTTAACATGATGAACTATCTTGAGAGTAATTTCAAACTATATCAAGTTGACGAGAATTGGGTAGAAAAATTAGAGCTGCAAATTACCAGAAAGAAGAAAACAACTAATGCAAAGATCAGTACACTTAGGGTACCCCGGGCAACTTTGAGGGATTCGAAACTCTGCTTGCTGCAACCATACAAAATTTCTCAAATTCAAATCCAAAAAAATTAAAAACTCTTTAAGGGCGTCTGGATGTATGATGTGAAAGGTCGAGTTTGATTTACCTACCAAGGGTATATCGCATAATTAAATTGTTAATCAAAATTATTTCAAATGGATTTAGAGTTCCGATTCATGTTAATCAGACTCGTTAATTGTGAACCGAACATCCCTCAGTCGGTAACCATTAAAACCAATGCTAACGAACTGGTTCAAAGCTCCTTGTTCCTAACGAATCAATTTTAATGGTTTGTGAAGAGACATTGGATTCTAAATTTCTAATCTAAGCAGATCTTTTTTGGACTCAGGAAAAATCACATTACCTAGTACAATGAGAACACAATATTGTACGGAGATCCACCGTACTTCCTCCTTTGTATGAAATGAAACTTATAATTAAAAGAGGACGATGCAGCAGAAAAGAAAAAAGAATCGTCGTGTACAATCATGGCAACCATTTTCATTTGTTTCTTTACAGACTGATGACTAAAAACTCCAAAATCTCTTATTTTAAAACTAAGAAACTCTTATTCTGAAACTCTTATTTTCTTTTCTTATCTCTTATCTTCTTCGACTAAAATCTCTGGAGCGCAGCGCAAAATTTTGTAGATAGTAAACATGCATGTTTAACCTGCAATTCCACGGAACGATAAAAAAAAAGCTTGTTTTAATTAGCTATAAAGATAACTTGTTTTTTCCGTAAGCTTATGTTAAACCTCTTCTCTTCTCTTCTTTTATCTTTTTCGACTAAAATTTCTGGAGTATAGTTCAAAGTTTTTGAGTATGCTGTTGGGAGGTGTCAACTCAAGTATTACATTGAATAGATAATAGAAAATTATCTGGTATATAAAGCAGCTAATTAACTCAATTAGTATGAGGCAAGTGACATAAAATCAAATTCGTGCGGGCTTGGCAGAAAACGGACAATATCATATACTATTAAGGAGTCATGGCTTGCTCGCGGCCCAACATACTCCATCCTTGTAGACTTTAGGCAAGCACCCATCCAAAATACAACGACAATGGCTTCTCTAGACCTGGACCTTAATGATCATTCATAGAACCCGTCTAGGTAAGTTGTTTTGTAACTAAATTATCACAATGTTGGAAGTTGGTCAACATTGTCTGTGTATGAGCAAATCACTAGTTAAAAAGCAACTAATTACCTCCATTAGTATAAGATTTTTTGGGAAGCCATGCAAATTCGATCCAGATCGGACAATATATAATTTCTGCGCAACTACATATGAATATGCCTATTCAAATTTCAATATAAAGTTAATCGTTATTGGAAAGAATTTAATATCCCTCATACATTCACTACCTATATTCGAATCGTATCATTAATTAGTTCGACGGTGGAGTGGTGGACTGCAAAATAGTTTGCAATCTATATGTAATTCTTATAAACATTGTTTGTCTGTTTGTCACAAATCAGAATACACATGAGGACAACATAGTGTGGGTGTGAGATATATATGCGTGTCATGTGTGCAACTGTAGGGCAGTGAATTTTTTTTTGAAGGACTTGTTAATTACCAGGAAGACAAACTTGAAGCTGATGATGAATTGATGGAAGGGCCACCACTTGGAAACTAAATTGAAAACAAAGATGGTACATGTTGGAAGAAGAATACAAGGAGTACAAGGAACACGTAAGATGAGATAGAGAGAGGTCTATTCATCAAACGAAACATCGGATTTTGGTAGGACCTGCCGGATCTTTACATCTACCTTTCGTCATTGTCACTGTTTGACGTGGAAAATGTGTACATTCTGCACTGTTGAGCTTCTGTAATCGTTAATATATACCTTCCGTTAATCATTCAAACATGTTCCCCGGCTGGTCCTCAAGTTTACGAACACTTAACATGTAGGAAAATGTTATTTTCATAGCACTCTTTTTACTTTTAGAGCCCAAATTACCTTTGCATTAATGTTTTTCTAAAAGATGTTTATTGTACATGTAGGGACAGTTTTATCTTTTCATATTTTTCTTGGAAAATAGTTCCGGAATTAACATTTCCCATTTGTATGTATATATTTTATAAGGGCTCTAATCCACATCAAGAAATTGTATTATCTGTCCGCGAAAAATTTTCTTTGCTGATAAAAAACACCCTAAAACCTAAATATTAGCTGCGAATAGAGTGACGTAACCCCTGTATTCAATATTTCTCGTGTTAAAACTATCAATGAGAATTTTTCCAGACAAACTGTTATAATTAACAAATTAACAATCGCTTATCAGAGACTATAATCCATTTTTTTTTACGAGAGAGAATAATGAATAAGTACAAAACAAGAAGATTTAAGAATCGTAGAAAATATAGCTAACGTAGCATCTGCGAATACAAAACCTCAGCAGCGTATCTGGTAGCATGAAACATGCATGCGTAGTTATTTGTTAAATCTGCAATGTGCACCAGGTGCTGCCTGTCTTCATTCTTTGAGGACCAGAATTTCCCGCTTATTGCCAAATTCTATATACAAATACTTTATTTTTTAAACTTGTAGTGTAACAAATAACATAATGCATCTATCTACAAGTTATATAATCCTTGCTTTAAAGCAAATTATAACCGATCCGCATCTAAGGGGTTTAGTTGGTCTAATACAACCACTTATTGAGTTTCCAAATCTTTGATCATATCTTTCGGTTGAATTTTTATTTTTCCCTCATTACTTATGGGTGGAATCGAATGTTGCCTCCGAGAGGCAAGAAAAATGAAGCTAAACAAAGCTCGCAAACGGATCATTCAGTTTAACATTTTTCTTATAAGATTTTAATTTTTAAGTTATTACAGGCGTTTGTGTTCCTAGCAAGGGGCACCTGTTACGTGTCCTCCCTAATATAAATTTTTACGTTTATTCATCATTAATTTTTTATAAAAAATATATGAAAATACTCCCAATAATTAAAATATATTAGAGCGTCTTTACAAAAATTAATACTCGGTGTCCCCCGAAAATTATTTCCTGCATTCACCCCTGATTTCATGTGAGGATTCAGAATTTAATATTACTCGAGATTGAAAAATTTGATAAGAAAATGTTCCCTAATTATTCAGAACTAGCTCAATAGCCCATGCAATGCATGGGCATGTTCTAGATTGCACTTCTTTTATCTCTAGTTATTGACTATATATTCATGTTATCGCCCGGTGCACGTTGGTGAAGAGTAACATTCTTCGACATTTGACATTAAGCTGAAACAATATTTGTAATGGTATTTTTTGTTGTATATTACCGAGGGCGATCCATGGGGGTTGCTGTAAAAATGTTTTTGGTTGTTTGTACTACTATAGATTATAGTAGTTTGTTTACATATAATTTTGTTTTATAATTTTTATTTGAATATATATCTTCTAGAATTTTTATTCTTGATCTTAATAACTCTTCCCCCTTCTTCGTTCAATATTAACAAATACACTTTTCGGGACATGCTAGACGCCTCCTGGTTGCATTTGATATAGAAACATTATCAAGATTATCCTTTTTAGTCGATACCATTCTTTCACGCTTTGGCGTGTAAGGACATAGCCAAAAAACGATATAAAACAACATGATCTATGTTTTATAAATATTATAAGCTAAAGCTTATAGTGTCTTTTTAAATTAATTCATAAATTATTAATATTTCAAAGAAGTAAGCAATAGCACTTGAGAAAGAGAATGATGCACTAATCAGTGTAGGCGATAAGGTAAAATAAGAATATATCTTGGAGGTCCACTACTTAGACACGGTGTAATATTTAGCTAGTGTCATGCATGGATATACTCTAAATCTGTACAAAGTATTGATTTGTTCAGAATTATTCTGTGTAATTGTAGGTTAGAAATGTAATCAAAATTATTTTATGTGTTTGTGTTAGAAATGTGATTAATGAGTAACAAAACACTTAATGTCATTACAAGTTTGTATTGTACCTGTATACATGAAAGTTCCTTTTATTATTATCTTTATGTGAATTTGAACTTATTTGTACCACATTTTATAAGAGGTATGAACGATTACAATCACGTAAATGCTTAAAACATACTCCATCTGTCCCTCTGAATTGTATACATAATTTTTTCAATGTTCGACACGCATTTGAAGGTGAATATAAAGTATGCTTCCGTAATTCATTTTTAAAATTTTCTTTTTTTTAATTAAACTTCAAGTGTTAAACTTTTATTTAGAAAAAGAAAAAATTTAAAATTATTAATAAAGCTATGTTATAAATGAGCATTAAAGTGTGTGCCGAGACCCCGTCCCCCAATGTATACTACTCAGGGGGACGGAGGGAGTACATTTTTCAGTTGATACTTGTTTTAATATTTAATTCGTAAATTTTTATAATAGATCTAAATAGTAGTATTAGTGTGATATATGGTATACATTAGCAAATCGTGTGATGCAATATCATTGATAAGGTGTGAAGAAAATCATTGAAATTGATGACAAACAACAATATTTTTGTAATAACAAACTCTATAATAATTTAAATATACTACCACTTATTTATAAAATAAGAGAAAATAATCGATATACTCATTTTTAGGTATACANGTTTGTTGGCCCTAAATACCCACCTAATGCGCTAAATACAATAACGAATCTATCTTATGTTAATATGCGCAGAAATATGTACTCATCTCTCCCCTCAACCTCATCCCCCTCTTCTTTTTTCGTCATAGCCTTCTCCAACGACCTCTCTCAAAGTGGTTCTTCCTCTTTTCTCTTTCTTATCCATATTTATACTTATACTTAGTAACTCGCCAGTACGAGTAATTGAATGANNNAACTCATATCAAATCTCACTTAACACCATTAGTTCTCCACCGTCTTCGGTTATATATACAAATTTATTAGAATAGATGTGAGTTTCACAGTCATATCTTATGTACATGGTTACCCCTCATAGAGTAAACACTCTACATTTCACGTGTACGCCGTTACCTCTACTCTATCAAAATTATACAAAATTCTGTTTAACGTATGAATGTAATACGTTGTTGATGTTCGCATATGAGAGTTGATTCAATATCTAGATTTACGTGGCACAAAGATACGCTCATTGGAACAAAGATTTACGTATTTAACGCATATTATTATATAATCACATAAATGTATATATGTATGTATGTATATATACATGTATGTATGTATAAGTATGCATATATTAATGTACGCATGTATTTATAATCACTACATCTAAATGATTTATACTAAATTTTTGTTTATAAAATAAATATGTATTTATTATAAATATATAATAATGAGTTAAATATAAATATGCATATTAATGACGTGTTAATTGAAATGAATTGATGTTAATGGTTGAAAATAATATTTAGTAAATATCAATGAATTATTATATATTCACATAAATGTATGTATATATATATGTATGTATATATTAGGGTTTAGCAAAAAACCGAATAAATTCGAAACCGAATCCGAAACCGCTAAAAACCGATCCGTATAAAACCAAACCGAAAAAACCAAAACCGAATAATCTGTTTCGGTTATAGATTAAAACCGAACCGAAAAAACCCGAACCGATCCGATAATTAAAATAGAGTAATTACTTAATATTTTTATATAATTTATATTAATTCTAAAATAAATAAATATAATATATTTTATAATTTATCTTAAATGTATATTTTTGTTTGCCGCTTAACATGCAGGCAGTAGTTCCCATTTCTCATATTGCTTAGTAAATTTTAATATAACAAACACCTATATACGTTGAAGACCTTAGTTAATCAAAAAGATATACGCTATTAGTAAAATTCGGATTCCCTTCTAAAAGTCTTACATATGTTTTCTGCATCTGCTTACATCTAGGATTTCTAATCAGTAAAGAGAAATGCACAAGTACATAAACTTCAAAAAATTGTATGTAAAATTTTCGGAGAACAATTTGGATGACGTTCAAAAATTCTAGAATTTATATTTATTTTATTTTTTATATTTGACGAGGTTTTATAACCGAAACCGAACCGATCCGCTAATTTTATAACCGAAACCGAACCGACTGTTGCGGTTGCGGTTTCTGTTTTCAATTTTAAAAACCGAGGAGACGCGGTTTCGGTTTCTGTTTCGGTTTTAACCTAAAACCGAACCGATCCGCCCCGCGCTCACCCCTAGCATACAGCTCACCCCTAGTATGTATGCATATACTTATAATCACTACATAATAATGAGTTATAGATTAATATGCATATTTGTTACGCAACAATTAATAGATTTTAATAAATGAATGGTGAGTTGAAACAAATATTACATATTATTATCTAAATGACTTATACTAAATTTTTAAATATGTATTTATTATAAATATATAATAATGATATATATATATATATATATATATATATATAT
>PHNY01226749.1:421-14393 GCA_003724115.2 Anethum foeniculum
GAAAATACATCAAAAGAAACAACATACTTGAGTACAAAACACCAATTTAAGCCATTATAGAGCGTTCCAAGTAGATATAAAATCCACTTATCAATTAGTTGATCCAAATATGATATCATCCACATAAATTTGAACTAAAAGCAAGTCCTTACCATGATTCAAATAAAATAAGGTTTCTATCAATTGTACCTCTTTTGAATCTACTTTCAAGTAAAAACTGAGCAAGTGTCTTATACCATGCTCACGTGTTTGCTTTAGTCCATAAAGAGCTTTGTCTAGCCTATAGACATAGTAAGGATGTTTAGGATCTACAAATCCCGGTGGCTGTTCAATATAGACTTCTTCTTCCAATTCTCCATTAAGAAATGCACTTTCGACATCCATCTTAAAGACCTTGAATTTCTTATGAGCTGCATAAGCTAAGAAAATTCAGATTGCTTCAAGTCTTGCAACAGGAGCAAATGTTTCATCATAGTCAATACCTTCCTGTTGAGAATAGCCTTTTGCCACCAGCCTTGCCTTGTTTATGACAATAGTTCCATCTGAATCAGTTTTATTCCTGAAGACCCATTTAGTGCCTACAATTGATCTGTTCTTTGGTCTAGGCACTAATTTCCAAACTTCATTTCTTTCAAACTCATTGAGTTCCTCCTGCATAGTTAGAACCCAATCTGCATCTTTTAGAGCATTTTCAACTTTCTTTGGTTCCTCCTTTAAAAGTAAGTTGTGAAACAAACATTCATTTTGTGTTGCTCTTCTTGTTTTTACTCCTTCATCAGAATTACCAATGATCAAGTTGGGAGTATGATCCTTTGGTCCATTTTCTGACATGTGGAAGAGTTCTTCTTGAGCTTGATGCTCCCCCAGAATTGTGTGCCTCTTCAAATGCATTAGAGGCTCCCCCTGAATCTGTGCTGTCAACTCTTGATGAAGTATCAGGATTTGACTCCTGTTCTCCTAATGTATAATCCGTATTTGTCTCAGTCTAATCAGTCTGAAAGAATCCTTGTGTTAATTCTTCATGATTTGCATTATCAGTTGAACCATGTTGTTGCTCCCCATCAACATGTGCATGTTCATTAGGATCAGAATCATCATCAGGATCTGATGGAGTATCAAGATTTGGATCATCAGGATTTGATGACCCATCAGGATATAGTGCAGATTCTGACTTTGTATTTTCATTAGCAAAGATTAAGCTTTCATGTGAGTCTTCTTCAAAACCAGGAATTTTCATGGAGTCAAAAACAGTATTAGTTATCAGATTGAAAACTTTGTATGCTCTTGATTTTGAATAGCCAACAAAAATTCCTTCATCAGCTTTTGACTTAAACTTTCCCAGTTGTTCAATATGAGTTTTCAGAACAAAACATTTACATCCAAACACATGAAGGTGTTTAAGACTTGGCTTATTTTCTTTAAGCATTTGATAGGGAGTAACACCATGTCTGTTTATGAGAGTAATATTCTGAGTGTAACAGGCTGTGTTTACTACTTCAGCCCAGAAGTATGTGGGAAGTTTAGCTTCTTCTAGCAATGTCCTGCCAGCTTCAATCAATGTTCTATTTTTCCTCTCAATAACACCATTTTTCCCAGAAGTACCAGGAGCTGAGAATTACTGTGACATGCCTTTGTACTTACAGAATTCCTCCATCTTTGAATTTTTAAATTCAGTTCCATTATCACTTCTAAGAATTTTCACTTTGAACTTAGATCCATTCTCAATCAGCTTTACATGATCAGAAGAATTTCTGGAGTTTTATTCTTCCTATGCAGAAAATAAACCCAAGTATATCTAGTGAAATCATCAATAATTACAAGTGTGTACCTCTTTTTGTTGATTGACATTATATTTACTGGACCAAAGAGATCTAGATGCAGCATGTGATATGATTCAGTGATTGAGAATTCTGATTTCCTTTTGAAAGAGACCCTCCTTTGTTTGGATTTCTGACATGCATCACACAGTCCATCAAATGAATAAAGCATATTTGGTAGTCCTCTTACTAGCTCCTTCTTGGCAAGTTCATTGATTGTGTTGAAGTTCAGATGTGAGAGCTTTTTATGCCAATTCCAGCTCTCATCTACTGATGCCTTACTAATAACACAAGTAGCTTCTCCATCAGTATTTGCATGCAGACTTGCTTCATAGATGTTTCCATGCCTATATCCTTTTAGAACAACCTTATTTGACTTTGAGTGAATCACATCACAATGAGATTCATAGAACACCACATGATAACCTTTGTCAGTGATTTGACTGATGCTCAACAAATTATGCTTCAGTCCTTCAACAAGAGCTACATTCTCAATTACAATATTTGAAATTATCAAGTTGTAATATCCCAATGTATGTCCTATATTTCCATCACCATAAGAGACATTTGGGCCCGCCTTCCTCTCATATCCTGATAGCAGGGATTTATTTCCAATCATGTGCCCTGAACATCCACTGTCCAAGACAAGTACATTTCTCCTGTTACCCTGCAATCAGAAATTTGATTAATTAGAAGAATTTTTAAGGACCCACACTTGTTGGGTCCTCTTTTTGGACAACTTAAGCCTAGGTGATTCAAATGTCCTTCTGACAGAATCAATCTTATCAGGATTTGCCCTGTTAGGATTTGATCCATCAGTATTTGTTCTGTCAGTTAGAGGTTTATAAGAAGCAGTTCTAGAATCATTATTAGAATGAGTTCTTTTATTGAATTTAGGTAAAGGATCATAGTAATTATGATACAACTCATGTGCACTATAAGTGTAAATTGAATGCCAACTGCTACCACAACGAAAACAAGGATTTTGTGGTTTATTGTAACAGCCCGACTTTTCGGACTATTAATTCTAAATCAAAACTAAAACAAAATATAATTTACTAATTCAAAAGTCATTTACAACGATCACTATTACAAAAGCGCAGCTAACGGAAGTCCTAAGTCAATCTACTCCAAACCTAAGATCCTCGAACTGCAAAGCTATCCAACTATCTCTTAGACCAAACCTGAAAATTGTAAGAATGAGCGGCGAAGCCCAGCAAGCAACTACCGTCCAACGGCTCAAAATAATATTTTATCTCTTTCAAAAACCACAGTTTATACATGTAAACACGTAATACAGATTCAAACATAAATTCGATAACAAAGAGGACAAAGATGTACACGACACACTCTATGATGATTATCAATGATATGCACACGACATATTCTATAATTCACATAATATAAATTCTTATTCTTATTCAATAAATAAATCTTAGAATCATATTCTTATTTCAAAATCCCACGGTTCTAAATTACGGCCGCACTATGCCAGCGACACTACTCTATAATCGATGATTCGATGGGGGCTAGTTTACGCCCTCGTTAAGACAAACTCAACAAGGCATCTATGTGTTCCGGAACATGCGTAAAACTAGTTCTATGTGCCATACTATCCAGTGACCGGATTCTATGATTCGATGCATAATCTAAAACTGAGGGATTCTGAAAATAATTCTTATCTTATTAATTACATAACAATTCCATGCTTACGATAACCAAATCAAATATTAAAGCACATGAATCAAACAACATACTACACGTTACACAATAATACAGAGCAACGAATAGTTACTTACCTCAATTACGCAAACTGATCATTCACATTAAAACACATATTCGATCATTAGTAAGCAATCAAAAACAACACATCTCAGATCTCGATCTTCTCCACTATTCCAATTCTGACCAGAACTGTATTTAGCCTTTTTTACCATCTAAACAACGTTTCCTCAAAAAACACAAAACACGAAAGTCGTAGATAACGAAAAGACCTTTCCGAAAAGTCCAGAATCATTGAATTCCGACTTGCGATGAATTAAATACGAATTTTTCAAGACTGCTGATTCGTGTGTATAAAAGCCCTACGAATTTTAACAATATAGAGGGAGATGACGAATATGATGTATATATAGCGAAACAAAACCCTAACTTCAGACTTACTAATTATTCGTATTAAAACCCGATCCAAATTTTAGGCCCATTCGTCTAATTCAATTTTAATTCCTAATCTTTATCAAATTATAATCCTTTTTATTCTATTATTCTTTTATTATTATTATTCTAAAAATTACGGGATATTACATACTACCCTCCTTAAAAAGAATTTGGTCCCCAACTTCACAACAATCCTATAGTCTAAAAAGTTCGAGACACATCACAGTTGTAGCACTTTATCTTAGATCTGTCTACCTTTCCAGTCTTGAAATCTTTACCTTCCTTTTTCCTAGAAAACTTCTTATCTCCACCAAAATACTCCTTCCTGAAGTTTCTATTTTTCTGAACCTCGTCCTATTGAAGCCTTTGACTATCATAGCAGTCATCTATATGACATCAGGATCTATCATGTCAACATCAGTATCAGAATCAACATCATCATCAGGATTTGATGATGAATCATCAGTATCCAATTCTGGTTCAAAGCTTCTTCTCCTTGAGATTTCAGAGACCTTTGGTTTAGAGTTCTTGATACTTGCATTTAAAAAAACTGAGTTTCCCTTGTTGCTTTTCCTTTCTCTTCTCTGTTGAACCACCAAATCATGGGTTCTGAGCATCCCATAAATTTCATCCAAAGCGACAACTTCCAAGTCATATTGATGTCTTATGATTGAGGTTTGTGTTTCCCATTCTTTATTCAAAGCTCTTAAAAATTTTGTGTTTGAATCCTCAAGATCATACACCTTTCCCACCGGTGATAGATTATTCAGCAGTATAAGAAATCTATCATATATGTCAGTGAGACTCTCATCAGCTTTGGCCTCAAATTGTTCATATTCCTGAATAAAAACAGCTCATCTATTCTTCTTGATGGCCATGGTACCTTGGCATTGAGTTTCCAATGCATCCCATATTTCCTTAGCAGTCTTGCAAGCTATCACCCTGTTTGACATCACAGAATCAAGAATGTTATGCAAAGTATTCCTTACCTTTGCATCCTTGAGTACAGAAGCCTTTTCTTAAGAAGTTCATTCTTTCCTTTCCTTTATCTGATAGTGTTCAAGAACAATAGTAGATGCTTGCACCAGTTTTGTTGGAACATGTGGTCCATCATTGATTACATCAAGTTAATTAGGCTCTGTTGCTTCTAAGTACATCAACATCTTCACTTTCCATGTTGGATATTCAGCTTTCTTCAGAATGGGAATTTTGAATCTTTCATACTTGTTCAGAGACATTCTTGATCGTTTCTGATATTACTTTATCAGTTTTGCTCTGATACCAATTGTTGCCCAGTAAAGCACAATTGTATAAGGGGGTTGGATACAATTGTATAGATAATTCGAACAAGTATGTAAAATATAAGAGTCTTTGTATTACTGATAAAAACTGTTACAAAACTCTCTCAAGAAATACTGATGTTCTTGAGAGCTGCTAAGTCTAATGCAATACTCGAGTTAATCACAATGTGATGACCTATGATGTGTTTATATAATACACAGTTACAATATCACTCTAAGATATACTCTATCAATTCCTAACTACAAATAATATATATCTTAAACTGATTTTACAAGATCCTATATCTCAGGCCCCGACAGTAATCCATTCCTCAAATCAAGGAACATAATTGATCTTCAAATCCTGACTGGTCTTCAAATACTGATGGTCTTCAAATCCTGATGTTAGACCAAATACTAATGACATATCAAATCCTGACGACATCAAACACTGATGACGTCATCAGCCAAATCCTAGGCATCTCCTGATCATTGAGAATCAGTATCTAACACTCACTGTTAATGCAATTAACAGAGGTAAGGGCAAGTATTTGGAGGTTGGTTCTGTGCTTCAGGAATGTTGTTCTTTACTTAGACTTCGTCAAGATATTGCTGCTTCTTTCGTTAAAAAGCAAGCCAATAGGGTTGCCCACTTGTTAGCTAGGGTACCTTGTCTGGTGAATTGCTCAAACCTGTTTTTATCTCCTCCATTATCCATGATGTATGAGACTTCTTTGAATTAATATATTTACATTTCCTTTCAGAAAAAAAAAGAAATGATTTTAAATAGTGAAAGACTCCAATTCCCCTATTTAGGTGCTCTAAATTTTTTGTATCATATTAAGTTAGGACTCTAAAATCGGAATTTGAAAAACGTCATTTTGAAGCTGAAGAATATTACTTTTAAAAGTAGTATTAATCTTTATCCCATAAATAAAATCAACTTTTCGAGCATATACTCCCTCTGTTTCATTTATTTGTATATATATATTTTCGATATTCAGCATTTTAAGATGAATATAAAGTATATTTTCATTATTTATTTCTAAACTTTTCTTTTTTGAATTGAACTTTAAATATTAAATTTTTATTTAGAAGAAAAAAGAGTTAGAATAATTTATGAAACTAGACTTTAAAGGAGCATTAAAATGCGTGCCGAGCCACCATCACTCCAATGTATAGAGAGAATTGCCTTTTGCACCCCTTAACTTTAGTCAAAAAATACTCTTGAATACCTACTTTCAAAAATTGCAGTTCGCATCCCCCTTCTTTAAAACCCAATTCAACTTGCACCCTTTTTGTGTAATTCCACCAATTGTTTAGCTCTTGTTGTCTTCTATAATAAATTTTATTGATTCTTGAAGAAAAAAGATGAAATATATTGTATAAGACAACAATTAGGGCTAAAAAATTAACGAGATTAGGCAAAAAAGGTACATGTTGAATCCAGTTTTAAAGAACAGGGATACAAACCACAATTCTGAAAGTAGATTTACAAAAGTGAAATCTAGTCAAAGTTAAGGGGAGCAAAATGCAATTCTCTCCAATATATACCTAGGGGACTGTGGGAGTACTATATAAGCCCATAAGTAAAAATATGTTTATTTGTTATTCCCTCGATTATTGTTACTACCTCTGTCCCATTATATGTATAATATCTTTTTTATAGGAAAAACTTATTAGGTATGAAATGCACACAGGGGGGGGTGTTATGGATCGAATCTAACGTTTTTGTAATTAGGGGTTGTGAGCTTCGTGCTTTTATAACTGCTATTGTGTTTCGTGACTTAAAACTGCCTTTACAAGATGCCTACGTACCTTGCTGTTTGCTAAGGATCAAGTCAAAAAAGTAGTTCTGAGTTGAGGGGTCAGGCCCCTTTTATAGGCGATAAATCCATGAGTTAGATTAGGTTTGGGAGACTTGATGGGCAAGTCCTCACACTTGATTAGACTTTGGAGTCCTAAACCTCAAGGAGACGGACTCCTTATTGGTTGTGGTTCCTTATAGGTCATCTGTTAGGAATCGTATCCTTGGTAGAACTCTTTTACAGGGCTGTTGACTTGGTCAAACAGTTGACTACGAATTTTGGTCAATAATACTGCCTATTAGGCTTGCATATCTTTACCGGGCTTGTGAAATAGAGTAGTTAACAGGATTACAGATCCAGTTGATCTTATAGTGTGGACAGCATCAACTATTATATATATTTCCCTTCTGCCATGCGGCTTTTTGTATGTTGAATTGGCCCATTAGGCCCAATTCGTGTACATTGGGCTTCGAGCCATTATTATTTATCAAACATAATTAATGCATCATTTATTATATCCCTAGGGTTATAATTTTTCCTTATCATTTGCCCCCCAACTTCTGGGAAATCTTTTTTTAGAGATTTTGTAGAAGTTAAGTTTCGTGTCTTTCTTTAGGTATCGTTTTTATCATAAGGTGTGGAGTTAACTACACACTTACAATGATTTTGCCTTACTCGAGACTTCTCATTTGCTATGAAAATTGTCAATATGAAAATTTTGACAATTTTTCTTGCTTCCCACATTTTGTAGGAATTTTACTGTACTCACAAGTATTTTTATTAATTATTCCTAATTTTTCATGAATTTATTTTGTACCACAGGTATTTTCCTTAATTTTTTGAGAATTTTCTGCATTTTTCCCTATTTATTTATTTACTCTTAGTCATTACGACTAGGATTCTAGTCGTCAAGACTAAGATTCTAGTCGTGGTACGTTCCTCCAGGGGCTCCTGGTCGTGGCCTAATATGACTAAGATTCCTGGTCGTCTACGACTAGGATTCTAGTCATACGACTTGGACTCTAGCCTATCGACCTGGATCCTAGTCGTGTTATGATATAATTGTTTTCCTGGTCGTAGCAAATTACGACTAGGAAATTGAGGTCGTCACGACTATGATTCTGGTCGTCACGACTTGAGGACGACTAGGATTCTAGTCGTGTTATGATGGTTTTTCTTCCTGGTCGTAGCAAATTATGACTAGGAAATTGATGTCGTCACGACTAGGATTCTGGTCGTCACGACTTCAGGATGACTAGGTTTATAGTCGTGTTATGATGGTTTTTCTTCCTGGTCATAGCAAATTACGACTAGGAAATTGAGGTCGTCATGACTAGGATTCTGGTCGTCACGACTTCAGGACGACTAGGATTCTAGTCGTGTTATGATGGTTTTTCTTCCTGGTCGTAGCAAATTACGACTAGGAAATTGAGGTCGTCACGACTAGGATTCTGGTCGTCACGACTTCAGGACGACTAGGATTCTAGTCATGTTATGATGGTTTTTCTTCCTGGTCGTAGCAAATTACGACTAGGAAATTGAGGTCATCACAACTAGGATTCTGGTCGTCACGACTTGATGTTAAAGAAAATATTAATGTATTATCATTATTTAATTGGTGGGTACTTGTAATGGGCCTCAACTACCTGTTGGACCTGAACCTAATATTTATTATTATTATTTTAGGGGCCCATATACATTTTCCCTTTAATTTTCCAGGAACTTCTAGAATTTTCCTGTAGTTTCTTTCTTTTGGGCCTTTATGTTGGGCTTATGGGCCTTTACCGATATTATCCGGTTACTTAGGCTTACTACCGGCCCATTGACCGGCTATCCTTCTTATATAAAGGTCGGGGTGAAAGTGAATTCTCATTTCACTTTTCACTCTCACTTTCATCTCTAAACATTTTCTTCTCCAAGTGGTGTTAGGAGTTCTCTCCTCCGGGAAGCACTTTTCACAGTTCTCCAGTGTTTGCTGGGTTTCAGACTCAAAGATCTTCATTTCCTTTTTCAAGCTCTCATCAATGGTGGATCAATATGTCGACAGGCTCGCTCTTATGAACAAGGCTTCCAAGTCTGCCGTTTCTAAAAAAGGTACTCCCATAACCATCCACTCATCGTATATTGTCGTTAATCGAAATGATCAACGTTCGAGGAGATAAATTCCCATCCAACTGTAAATTTGATGCCTATGATCATTGTAACAAATATCATGAAGATGATACTATTAACGGGCTTAACACGTATTATAACCTTCCTTCCCACCTTAAGTTAATCAAACCTGCACCTGGTGACCGTACTCGTAATTGGAGACCAGATGCTTTATATATATGTGTAGATGCTTTAATTGCTGGTCTTAGGTTTCCCTTTCATGACTTTATACCCCGACTTCTAGCCGACGTACAGATCAACCCCAGTCAACTTCCTCCAAATGCATGGAGAAATATATTTTGTTTCATGGTTATCTGCCTTAGGAAAGGTTTTCCTTTATCTGTAGCTGTTTTTAGGAAAATTTTCCAATTTGTGAATAGCCTTCTTATCACCCCTGGCTGGGTGTATGTCAAGCAAAGACCCAAAACTACACATATCTTCAATGGTCTTTCCATTCCTGATAACAACTACCAGTGGAGAGACGAGTTTTTACTCTTAGTTTGGGAAGGAGGTGATTGGGGCACTCTCTTTCTATCCTCCTTCGGGAAAGTGAGCGATGGGAGCCCCAACACCATAGAATTGAATCCTGAAGAGCAGGTCATCTATGATGACCTTATTAAAGATAATGGCCAAACTCACAGCTGGACGCTTCTGGAGGAATTTTCTTTGAAGCATGTTGGTCTTTCTACTGTTAGCGATGGGGGTACATTCCTATCCCTCTTTTGTTTTTATTCATCGTTACATACTCATATTTATTCATTCCTTTTTGTCTTTTTTTCAGTGGCCAGGAAGATTAATGAGACTAACCGCCCAATCAACGATGAGACATTTAAAATGAAGAAAGCTCGTTTGTCAGCTGACCCTCGCCTTTCTCCCAAATTTCCTGGATTCTTGAGGAGACATAATGGTTATGGATCAGGATCTAAGATGGAAGGGGCCTCGGAGGATCCAAGTCCTGCATTCCAGCCATACTGGGGCTTCAGGAAGCACGACTCTGTTATCCGCTCCACTAAACATTCTCTTGATTGGTCTCCCCATTCAATCCCTCCTACAGATTATAAGGACATTGTGATCGGCTCTGACCTCTCTGGGATTGAACTTTTAGGTTCTCAGGCCCACGCTTCTGTAAGTTTTCCAACTTTTTTTATCTATCTGTCATTTTTTTCTTTTTCTTTTTTAACTTAGGAATTTTGCTTCCAGGACAACACGTATTTTCAAGGAGCTCTTCACCATGCGAGGTCATGGAAGATTTCTTCGGAGAAACGTGAAAAAGATGCCAAGAAGCTGACGGGGAAGGTGAAAAAGCTCGAGGCAGATCAGAAGGCCAAAGACGAGGCTCTCGCTTCAGCCCATGCGGACTTGGTGAAATACAAAGATAAGAGGGAAAATTTAATCAATGCCTACATGACTTCCCCCGAGTTTCAAGAGCTCATGACTAAACAAGACGAGGGCCTTTATCCTACTCTTTTCCCAGTGGGATGGAATGCGGGCATTAGAGCTGTGCAGGAGAGATTTCCCGACGTCGATCACATGGACTTCGATCCTCCCACCGACCCTATGATTATCAAACAACTAATGGAGAGTGGGGAAGATCAGGAGATGGCTGAAGGCAGAAGCGAGGATGAGTTTGAGGAAGGAGGAGATAATCGGATCTTAGATCCAAATGTTACTCCTTTGAAGGTCGCAGATGATGAGAGTTCATCAGGCTCTAGCTCTTCAAGCAGCGAGGATGCGGAAGGAAACCAGAAGGACATGGAGTCTGAACCTTCGACTGCTGTTTAGTTTTCTGCTCACCCTTTATGACATTCTATGTTTTCACTTGTTTGCCCTGCGTGGCATTTTCAAATTTTAACTTAACGTGTTTGAACTTTATACCCTTCAGGGGTTGATTTATAATTCCTTCTTGCGCTTGAATTTCTTTGTCTTGAATTATGTTTGCTATTTTAACTCATATCGTGATTATAACAACATAAATATTTAAAGAATTCTAAGGAAATAAATCTTATTAAACTTCTTTTTGGGGGTTCTACCCTTACATAGGAAAAGGTGGAATAATCCACAATAACTAAACAATCAATCTTCTATCCTATCATGGCCAAAAAGCCTTATTAAATGTTACTATAACTGTTGTTCTGAAGAACTACACATAATATTTCTTGAGATTTATGGCATGCCAAGTCCTGGGTATCTCTTCTCCCTCTAAGGTAGCCAGCTTGTAGGATCCTCGCCCAATGACTTTCTTAATTAGATATGGCCCTTCCCAATTGGGAGCCAACTTTCCCTTTTGTCCAACGCCGGATGCTTCTATCTTTCTCAGCACTAGGTCTTCTTCTCTGTAAAACCTTTCTTTTACCCTTAGGTTATAATATAAAGATGCTTTTTTCTGGTATTCAGCAACTCTAGCTTGTGCTTCATCTTGCACCTCATCTATTAGATCCAGTGTTAGCCTTTGTCCTTCCTCATTCTGTTCAGATTCATAAGCTTGCACCCTCGGAGATGAGTGTGATATCTCCACAGGGACTACCGCCTCTGTTCCATATGCTAGCAGGAATGGGGTAGCTCCCGTAGTGACTCGACATGTGGTTCGATAAGCCCATAGTATGGGCATGACTTCATCTATCCAATTATTCCTTGACCTCTTGATTCTCTTTTTTAGTCGGTCCAGGATGATACGGTTGGCTACTTCAGCTTTTCCATTTGCCTGCGGGTGGGAAACTGAGGTGAATCGCAACTCGATCTCATTTTCCTCACAGTACTTCTTGAAATCCTCGTTATTGAATTGTGTTCCATTATCGGTCACTAAGATACGAGGAATCCCGTATCGGCACATGATGTTCTCCCATAAGAATTGGGCAACTTGCTTGGTGGTTATCTTGGCCAAAGGTTTGACCTTAATCCACTTAGTAAAATAATCAATGGCGACAATCAGGTATTTTCTTCGGGTTGTGGCTACGGGAAACGGTCCCAAGATATCCATTCCCTACATTGTAAATGGTATGGGCGAATTAATGGATGTCAACATCTCTGGAGGCTATCTCACAACTGGAGCATGCTTCTGACAATGATCACATTTTTTGACGAAGCTTTTAGCATCGTTCATCATCTCTGGCCAGTAAAAACCTAGGAGAGTAATTTTATGAGCAAGTGCTCTGCCCCCCAGGTGTTGGCCACATATTCCTTCATGAACTTCTTCGAGGGCCAATCGAGATTCGTCTGGCCTCAGGCATCGTAGATACGGAATAACGAAGGATCGCTTGTATAGAATCCCATCAATCAGGGCATATCTTAGTGCTCGTACGTAAAGTTTTCGCGCTTCAATGGTGTCACTAGGCAACCACCTTGTTTCCAGATGAGCTTTGATAGGATCTATCCAACAATTTTCTAACAACTCAATAGGTGCCACCAATTTGACGTCAATGCTTGGTGTCTTCAACACCCTATAATATACACTTCCCGAGCTATTCTCTACTTCTGAGGAGGCAAACTTTGACAGGGCGTCTGCCTTGACATTCTCCTCTCTAGGTATGTGCTTAACTTGGCATTCATCAAACTGAATCATCACAGCTTTCACAAGCTTAACATATTTGATCATCGTCTCTTCCCTAGCTTCGAATTCTCCATTTACCTGCGAAATCACCAACCTTGAATCCCCACAAACTTTGAGGTTCTTCACCTTTAGGGTTCCTACGAGACCGGGCCTGCTATAAGTGCTTCGTATTCAGCTTCGTTGTTCGTGGTTGGAAAATCCAATTTCATTGCATATTCAATTTCGAAGCCATCTGGGATCTGTAACACCAATCCAGCACCACTTGAATTTGGTTTTGATGCCCTATCAAAATAGAGCACCCAATATTCCTTGAATGATTCTTTGACCTCCTTTTCCCTGTCCTCTTGGGATCCCTGTTCTATATCTTGCCCCCCGACTTCTTGGTTGTCAATGGTACATTCAACCATGAAGTCAGCTAATTCCTGGGCTTTGATGGCCATCCGTGGCCTATACTTAATATCAAACTCTCCTAGCTCAATAGCCAATTTTATCAACCTTCCACTTGCCTTTGGGCTATGGATGACATTTCTTAACGGCTGATTGGTTAACACCTCAATCTTGTGTGCTTGAAAGTAGGGACGCAGCTTTCTAGATGCCATGATAAGGGCCATGGCAAACTTTTCAATGGTAGAGTAGTTCAACTCTGCCCCATGCAATACTTTGCTTACATAGTAGATGGGTTTCTGAACCTTGTCTTCTTCCCTAACCAAGACAGCACTCAAAGCTTTTTCTGAAATTGCCAAGTATATGTAAAGTACTTCATGAGCATCGGGCTTGGCCAGTAATGGTGCTTTGGCCATGTACTTCTTTAGATCTTCAAATGCCGCTTGGCTTTCTTCTGTCCAGGCGAAGTCTTTCACCTTTTTTAAGGTTTTGAAGAATGGAAGGCATTTATCCCCGAATTTTGAGATAAATCTCCCCAGAGCAGCAATCCTCCCCGTAAGCTTTTGCACATCCTTTATGGACCGTGGTGGTTCCATATCTAGGATGACCTTTATTTTATCAGGGTTGGCTTCGATTCCCCGTTTGGAGACCATCCATCCCAGAAACTTCCTGGATCCTACTCCGAAAGCACACTTAGCAGGATTCAACATCATCTTATGGTGCCTTAGCACTTCAAATGCCTCCTTTAAGTGACGGATGTGATCAGCCTTTTCGAGGCTTTTGACCAACATGTCATCTACATACACTTCCATAGTTTTCCCAATGAGA
>PHNY01226768.1:7439-18498 GCA_003724115.2 Anethum foeniculum
CCTCTTTCTCTTCTCTTTCCGAACTGCGGGGTTAAATTCATCAATCTACCTTTCACTGGAAGATTAATTTTTAAATATGCAAGTATGGAAAGAAATTCTTAGCAATTTCATTAAAAACATAATAGGATATCTTCAAATATTTACGGTTTTCTCAAATAAAACCTTTATTTGCTATCATGCAGAACATTAAAAACAATAAGTTTATGAATCGAATAAGGATAAAAGGAATCAGATATTGTTTTATCTTAACAATATCAAAACAGTTTTGATATTTTGGAACACTTATTCATTAAAACCTTTGATAATTAAGCAACATAGCTTCGTCAACAATTTATGAGTCAACTAGAACCAGGTCAACTATCTATATGGAAAATCAGTTGACAAAAAAAAAAATATTTTTGAAAAGAAAACATCCACCATCGCAGGATATATTATGTCAATAATCTGTACGATGATTTAAAAATCTAAACTTCTGAAAACCCTTCAATGGATTAAAAACAATGAATTAGATGTGATATAATTTACGAGCTACGTTGCAGCCGAGGATCAGTCGCGATGCAACGCCGTAGTATTTTTACTCATAACCACACCAAAACTTTATGCAGTATCCAAGACACACATTGACCTATGCTCGACCAACACCGCGGCTATTTGCCTCTTAGGCAAAATATAATAACCAAGGATTGCCGCTACGACCCTTTTACGACGGACATCAGAATCAATGTAAAATCATCACAGAGAAAAGCCGCATACTTCGACTAAGAACCCTAGAACCGAAATTAAAAATTTACTCATTTTTTAAACATTTTGATGTAAGGTATAAATAGGGATCCTTAAACAAATACCATGTGGATTGTCCTGCATACGAGCTCAAAATCAACGTTTGTTCTTATGAATAGAGTTTGAAACCCTAACTGTAATACCAAAGAAAAATGCTGAATTTCTATTCATTTTCTATTTTTTTATAATTTTTATAAAACTTATTAATAAATAGAATCTATTTATAATTACACCAAAGATACCCCAAATATTATTTAGGGCCTACTTATATTACTTAAGAAAAACAATTACCTCAAAATTAATAATTAATGGGGTTTTAGATATTTTTTTCAAATATTTATAAAAATTATGCCAAAATTACACAAAAATAATGAACTTTCTAAAAATATTTGAATGACCCTTGCTTTTATAAAAATAAAAATATGAATTTTCTAAGCTTTGACGTGTGAATCAAGCCTCAATCCGATAATTTTTTATAAACCCAAATATTCTCTAAATTAGAAATAAATGTCGAAAACAATTATAAAATATGTCATCTTACACAAAACATGTAAAACATAGCATATTCTGTAAGAAATGATTCCAAATAGAATATAATTTCATAATTACATTTTAACACGTAACAACTATCCAAAAATATCGTCATCCTCAAACACATATAACAAATATCAGCTAACAGTTATGGCTGGAATCGTCAAAAACTGAGATCAAAAACATAATATTTTATTTAACACATAATTAAACAGTTATAAAAGATTATTTTTGAAACAACTCTCCCAATATTAGGCTGGACCCGGGTAGAATATGGGTAAAACTAAAAAATTTCATTTTCAATGGACATATCTAAATACGTTCAAAATTATAAAATTTCCAAATTTATCAAAAAAAAAAGAAGAAAATTCTACCTTTTGTAAAATTTTATAATTTAAATAAATAAAATTTTGAACCCGGAGGAAATACTGAATAAAATTTTGACTCGGATACAATATCTACTTGATCCCTAAAATATTAAAACGAACTCCATTTACCGATATCGAGAAAACGATCGACTTTTAATAAAATTTTAAAAATAATACAAGTAATTGAATACTTACACGATACCATTTAGGATTGATTATAACTAACAATTAGCATGTCGGGCCATTTAAGGATACGAACTCATCACATAGGAATACAATATACATAATTTTATTCCATTCATATTGAAAAAATCACATAAAAATATTCAAATAATAATAATAATAAATTATGTGAAATTCGTGTTATTATATTAAAGGTTCCAATGGCATGAATGAAATTTTAAGATAATAATATTTCTATTATCAACTCTAACAATGAAGAAACATTAAGATAGTTTATTATAAAATATTATTTTTGAAACAACTATCCCAATATTAGGGTGGACCCGGATAGAATATGGGTAAAACTAAAAAATTTAATTTTCAATGGACATATTTAAATACGTTCAAAATATTAAAATTTCCAAATTTATCCAAAAAAAGAAAATTCTACTTTTTGTAAAATTTTATAATTTAAATAAATAAAATTTTGAACCCGGAGGAAATACTGAATAAAATTTTGACTCATACAATATCCACTTGATCCCTAAAATATTAAAATAAACTCCATTTACCGATATCGAGAATACAATCGGCTTTTAATAAAATTTTGAAAATAATACAAGTAATTGAATACTTACACGATACCAATTAGGATCGATTATAACTATCAATTAGCACGTCGGGCCATTTAAGGATACCAACTCATCACATAGGAATAAAATATACATAATTTAATTCCACTCATATTGAAAAAATCACATAAAAATATTCAAATAATAATAATAATAAATTATGAGAAATTCGGGTTATTATATTGAAGGTTCCAATGGCATGAATGAAATTTTAAAATAATAATATTTCTATTATCAACTCTAACAATGAAGAAACATTAAGATAGTTTATTCACATTATCTTATGTATTATAATTTGAATTTAGTAGTTATTTCAACAGTCGAATCTCAAATGCAGCCAACTTACATCCCACCTTCCACTTATTATTCAGTTTTTGCATTATGAAAATGACACTTAATGTATGGTCATTTATTTGTAAAATGAGGCAGGTGTCACATTTTTCCACCATTCATGCATCATCCTAATACGTATGGTCTTTAAGTCATCCTAAATTTTTCCACCATTGATTACTTGTAAAAAAAATAAATTAATTCATCAGGTAATTCATGTGATACTAATCATGCAAGTTTAACTAATATGAAGTCTATATAATTAAAGAGAATTATGATTTAATTAAATTAATAAGTTTACATCAAATATCCAACATGGTATTAGGTTTAATGCTCCTAAGAGATTGCGGATATAAGTGCGTAGCTGGGCTTTAATGCTCTTTTGGGATATATGGGTGTATAGCCATGACCTCACGCCAAACATCAATTCTTCCCCCATTATTTTATGACGAAAATTATCAAGTATTGGCTGTCAAAATGAAAGCCACTTGAGAGGAATTGGCTTATGGAAGTGGGTTGAATATTAGAGATACAACTTCTTGGACACAAACCAACACTAAATCTAAATCAAGATCTTTAATTATAGACTCCATTGAATATAGGAAAACTGGTGTACCTGAGCAGCGTATGGCTTTTCTAACAAGCCTGAACGCCATAGGCACGGTGTCTACTAAACGAAAAACAATTATAATGGAAGCCCATCTTTCACTACAAGAAAAATGGCTATATACTACTAATCAATTCGTACCAGAAAAATTTAGTACTAATTGCTCCACTATTTGCTACCAACCTAAATCCTTGTAGGAGGCAAGTACCAAAACCTACTAATATTGGTAGGAAACTCAAAACCTACCGATAAGGTAGGTTTTGACCCAAATTTGTTATCGAAATGGCCCCACATCCACGTTCTCACATTTTTAAATTAATAATTTTTTTTCCAAAAAAAATAGTATGGTTACTCTAGGAATATTTTTTACGAGATTGGGTAGGAAATTAAAACCTACCAATATTGGTAGATTTTTACAGAATTTTTATACTAATACGACCCGACCTACCACATCATCAGCCCACATATTATTCAAAATAATTAATTAGAAAATAATATTAATATTTCAGGATCTTTTCGTACCCATATTGGTAGTGAAAATTATTTCGTACCGATACTGGTAGGAAAAGGTCCAGATTTAAAAGACGGACCCGCTATATTTTTTGTAATACATTAAGTATTTTTATTTAGTATAAGTTAATTTTAAGTATTCATAATAATAATCAACCACTCAAAACCTACCACAAATGTTCAATTCCTACCTCTAGGATCGTAAAACCTACCATATTCCCCCTATTGCCTACCAATATTGGTAGCAAAAGACAATTAACAAAGAAAAATATGTCTTTTCATGTTTTTTGTTGATTGCTTGTCACATTTTTGTTGATCAAACTCTATATAGGTAGAGATCTATTCATTTTCGTACTGTAGGATAAAAATTATTTGATTAATACTTACATTCTCTGGTTTTTGTTTTATTTAGATAAATTATAATTATTACGAAAAAATAGTAAATATAAGAACTTTTCGATAAATTATAACTTTAAAAGTGAAAAGTTATTTTGTAGTGAAAGGAAACTAAGAAAAAAATTGGACAAGAAAAGGGTTATAGAGAAGTAAAATCGTTTAAAAAACGAAAGAGGGACGGTGTTTGAAGTTTGAGTTTGGTTTTATACTAATAGTTTAGGGTTGTTCAGGGTTACACATTTCTTTTCTTTTTTTTTTTCAATAATCCAACCGTACATATTATTAGATATATATATTAATTTTGTATATGCAAGTGAAATATTTGTTTTTTGACATTAAGCTCTTATATTTTTATAATAAATCTTAACAAAAAAAATTATATTCCTACCGGTATTAGTAGGAAATTCCCAAAAAAGTTGTTTGTCCTTTTTCCTATTCGGGTATATCCAACCAGATTTGGTAGTAAATAATCCCAAATGTGGTAAGAAAAGACCATACATTAAAAATAATAATTAAAATAAATTTTTAATAAATAAACTCATACTAAAAATTCAAAATTTTAGTTGAACCCCACTACCTACTGATATTGGTAGGAGATGAAACTTAGTTTCAAATAAATTTTAATGGAGCCAGAACCAAAATTTTCAAACATGAAGCATTAACCGAAAGTTCAAAAATTGTGCCCAAACTCACAACCTACCAATATTGGTAGGAAATGAACCTTAGCTTCACAAAAATTTCAAACATAGAGCCAAAATTAAAAACGAAAATTTCAAATATGGAGCAAAAAACAAACCCAAAAATTTAAAAATTGCGCCCGAACTCATAACCTAACTTGAACCTATAAACTACTATCTTTCTCTTTTCACTTTCATTTTCATCTACTCTACCATCTTTCACTTTCATTTCATTTCACAATTACTTCATCTTCTTCTTCATTTCTGTTAAATATCTTCATCTTTCCATTTTAACCATCTCATTTATATTTGTATGAATTTTATATCTCTTATATATGTATGCATTTCAATGTTACTTAACATATTTTTAGTCTTGATTGGTTTATATATTTGTATTTAGTTAGTTCTTTATTTTTTACTACATATATTAATTATTCATGTGTGTTAATGACTATTAACATTTATTTACTCTTTTTATGTAGAGTTTAGTCACTTGAGCCAAGAAAATGGAAAAAGTAATGACGAAAATGACGAAATTACAAAGAATGGAGCAGAAGGATTCAACAATGATGAGAACTTGAAGATGATTAGTCTAAACTTTTGAAACATCTATTAATTGTTGTAATGAATTACTATATCTAATTTTGAACAATTACTATAAAGATGTAAATTTATGTTTTATTATAATGGTGATAAGGCCGGGTAGAGGTTTATGATGAATTTTCAATTTTGGTTATTGTTGTATGCTTATGATTTAGATATTAATTTTATTGTGCAATTTGTTCTACATTGATATCAATGAAACAAATTTTCTTCAAAAAAAATGTCTAGCACTTCCTACAGTATTCAAGTCATTTCCTACCGCATTCAAGCTATTTCCTACGGTATTTAAGCCACCTGATTAATGTGGTAGGTTATAAGTGGTAGGAAATAGAAATGGTGATAGGAAATGGTGGGTAGTAATTGTCTATTTTATACATTCTGGTGCAAAACCTACTTATCTTCAATCAAAACTTACCAATTCTGGTAGGAAATACTCAATCAAAACCTACCAATTCTGGTAGGAAAAAGACCTAGACTGAGTTTCTGGCATAAAAGCTACCATTTCTTAATCATAATAAACCAATTCTGGTTGAAAATACTCAATCAAAACCTACCAATTCTGGTAGAAAAAAGACCTTGACCGAGTCAACTGCCACATGGCAGGCCACGTAGATGGGTCCACATGCCAACACAATAACTGGGGTCCTCAATTGTGTGTCATGGCAGTTGACGTGGCTGGACATGTGGCGGCCATGTGGCAAGCCACATGGGAAGCCACTTGACAAGTGGGGCTATTTGTGAAAAAAGCATCAATTCCTAACAAATATCAATTTCTGGAGGGCTTGTCCACTGTTTAGTTATTTCGTCTTCTCATCTTCTCCTCGAGTCTTCGTAAAACCATGTATCTTTCTTCAAAGATACGAACCCTCACTTATCAACTCTTCAAATGATAATACTTAGTTTCCCTTCACGGATCATTGACGCCTAGTGCAATTGGTCTGGTTCACAGATGACTAGTTCCGTGCTCAGGCCTTCGTATCATGAACTCTACAAATCATTGTCAAGTCTTCTACCATATACAATCAAATTCACTTAGAATCCTTAAGATCTTCACAGTAATCCTATTAACTACTACGAATGTCTTCAATCTTATTACTCCATTGCCTGACCATATTAATGAACTTCATATGATATTCTGTTGAGGACTTCTTCACAGCAGCTACCAAGATCTTTGTGTATATACCATAACTTCAATTTTTACTAATTCTTAGTGGAACATAGTATTATTTTCAAGTCCTTGTTCTATGTTGAGTTATCCAAACCAGCATTATTGAGATACCATATCCGGCTTTAATTTTACTCGACAAGAGAGTGCAACTAGAACATCCCAGACTTACTAAAAAAAGTCAGCTACGAGTTTTCGTTGAAAATTAGAATCAGTTTAGGAAACGTATTTTGTATTTTCCTGCTAGCATTAAAAATATATTAATTAGATAGACACATACATCACATATTATTATTAGGTATTACGTTTCTAGAGAAGAATAGAGAGGTTACACTCAAGCAGAAAAAGTTTGGGAAGAAGAGATCGTTGCAACCACAAATTTCATATTTTCTCCTCACTTTTCCATCATGGTTACATACTCTTGTGTATTTTTTCTTTTGGATGATGAACTAATTTTCTCTCTAGGCCTTTATTGGATTCTTTTGTTAATATTTAAGTTGTATTCTTTTCTCTCTGGTTTTGTGATCGTATTAATTGTTTGTATTGGTTTGCGTATAATGCTTTTCAAAGATTGATCACCCTTGAGATTGATTTAGTAATTTAGTCAGACTTGGAAGAGAAACGTAGGTTAGTACCCCAATCTATATACCTTAGGATTAATATTTATATTAATTTGTGGTCAGGACAGAAATAGAGCTAAACACCCTAAGGAGTCCAATTAAGGAGAAACTTAATGATGTTTGTGGAATTAAATTCTACATAGGAATATGGGAGTTATTTGATAAATTAGAGTCACTTGAGATTCCAAAGGTCCTTGTGAATACATGATTTTCTTAGACTAGCAATTAGACAATGAGAAAAGAGGTTAAAGAAGAACCTTGTTGAAAAACATAAGATGAAGTTAAAGACCTAGTTTTCATTCTCTTGAAATTTATTACTCGATATTCTGTTAGATTAATTACTTAGTAATAATTTAATGAAAACTTCACTCGATTTTTATTAGACTCGAATTGAAAGAAAAGTAGTATTTAGTATTTAGCAGTTTATTAATAGTCTATGTGAGAATAAACTTATTTATAACTTTTTGCAATACGTGCTCTTACATCAAGGTTGTAAAACCGATAAAAAGTTTTTGGTGCCGCTACTGGGACTATTTTTAAGTATTTCTTTGTTAATATCATTGCACTATTTAGTACTTTGAGATCGAGTTATTGACTGTTCTTTTGTTCAGTTTGTAGGGCCTTAATTTTGTATGTGTAGATGTTACTCATCTACACTTCTTCCACTTGATTGGGAGATTGAGAAAACTTGAAATAAAATCATAAGTAAGTCAGGGAAGCTAAGACGCAGTTTAGTACAATGGGTGATAATGTGAATGATGCTCTTGTACCTCCCGCGGAAAGGCACTTGCGGGTGAATGAATACATAATGCCTTCTTTTGATGGTGTTCATTCTAGTGTTGCAAGGCCCGCTATTGTTTTAAATAATTTTCATTTTGATTCAGCTACAATACAGGCTATCAGGGACAACAAATTTCATGGTGTTTTTGCTGAAGATCGGAATGCTCACTTGAGGAATTTTCTTGAGATTGTGGATAATTTCAATGTTAATGGTCTTTCTGAGGAGACTATAAGACTGAGGCTATTCAGCCGGTCACTTGAAGGAAGAGCAAGAAAATGGTTGAGCACAAAAATCACCTTCTCCGGAGTCTCCTCTCAAGGTCTAATCCCCATTACAGCATCAAGATATCCTAGTCCCGATCATTGCTGTAAGCATACGTGCAGTCGACGCACTCAAACATCAAGGCCTCTCTGCGGGTGGAATTACAACATCAGACACTTCATCGTCATGTCAAGAACAATCTCAAGTCCTCTTCATATTTTGATTATAAATCAAAAAGCAGTTGTCAACAAGTACTGCTAATAAAGATCAAGATTGCAAGGCCAAATAATCTGAAGAATCTCTTATAAAAATCATGTACTTGAGCTGTTGCTGTCCCAATTGACAACCCCCGTTTCGATTAATTACTTCGAACATGATTTTTTTGTATTCGATACCTTTGTGCCAATATGACATATCCCAAAAAAAAAAAGGCGCATACATACAGATCTAAATAAATATATTTATAGTTAGAAAAATCTTAATGCCAAACTTATCTTTTAAAGTTATTTTAAAAGAAGACTTATTCTTTAAATAATTAAAAAAAGAACTTACCTTCTAAATCGTTTAGGCGAACTGTTTCATTAAACTGAAAATAGTGATATAATTCATTACATTATAACTATTAAGCCGGGGTTGCAAAACAATGGCACAAAAATGCAAACATAATATCCTTGGAAAATGCAATATGCAATATACTCTATATAATACGCTTGAAGATTAGGAAATAAGAAAACAATACACTTTAATGATAAATTTAGTATTTTTTTAATAAATTGCATAATTACAGATATACCCTCATGTATTCACATTAAAAAAAAAAAATTTGTACTCAGGTAACTTAGGTGAATAGGTAATCAGGAGCATCAAGCTCTTGTTGATATATGGTTTACCTATATAATTACAGACTTGCTTTCTGAGATGACTCCAAATAAAATCAAATTCACAACCATGCACAAAGAGACATTAAAAAAAATGAGATAACTAGAAAAAATACTCCTAATAGACCAAACTAATCCTCTTCATAATCCGTCTCGTAGCCTTGGTTGATGTCATCTTCCCCGAGTATATTGGCTGTAACCAAGAGTAATGGGGTCAAGCAACCTAGCCTATATAAATGAATCCATGCCATATAATTAATGATCTTCACCGTGAGTCCTCATCAAAATGTTATCATTCATTTCACTCTCAAAGCCATTCCGCCAGTGCATCTTTCATGCTGTGAGTATCACTTCTGTTCTTCACAAGCTGTCCCAAATTATCCACCTTAGCATATTAACTGAGCCGATTAACTGTATGTCAGTTTATTCTTTATTTTTAAGTTTTATTCTCCACATGCAGAATCCAAATGCCTATCACTAATAGAAATACTGCAATAGACATCGGGCAAAAACAGATGTCTAAAAGAATTCTGATTGATGTTTTCCTGTGTGATGTTAAAAGTCAGGACTTTAGATATTAGTTTTTACCCGATGTCTATTGCATATTTACACATTGGTTTAGTTTACTCTGACGTCGTTGAATGTCACTTTTAACATGAATTTACTTAAAAAAATGTTAAGAGAGAATGTTAAGCACACTGATTTTGTTAAAATAACCTTGTAAAATCATGCTTTTAACATTGTGTAATAAGTAACTGATGTTATAAATTCTTATAGACAACGGTTCTTTTGTACCAACTGATGTTATATATTCTTATAGAAACCAAATACCAGTGAAGAGTATACAGTTTAGCTCGGAAACTCGCCATTTTTTGAAGAGCAGTGCTGAGCATAGCAAAACTAAGCTCTGTTTGACTACAGCAGTGCCTTGGTGTCTAGTTTGCAGAAGCTAGAAATACATAACACCCATACATAACATCTTATTAATACTCAGAAACTAGAGCTTACCAGGTGTTCCATATTTCTTGTACATATCCTGCATGAAGAAAATGTTGGAAATCAAAGCATGAACTATTAGACAGTGTGCTAATATACTTCAGACAGAATACAGTGCAAAATAATCTAGAAAAGAAAAGATGCACATACCATAGCCAAGTTAAAATCTATTAGATAACCCTTAATTTCTGTTCGTGAGAAAAGAAAATTCCTGGGCTTAACATCCCTGTGAATTACTCCCTGCAGGGGATACAAAGCAAGTAAGTCACTCTCTTTGGCAACATGTAAACAAGTCATACAAGCATATATCAAAACAAGTTTAAACAGCTCTCTACCTGCTTATGTAGACTAGAAAGACCTCTGAATAAACAATACCCGTACCACTGTAGTTGAAACAGGTCTATTTCTCTCTTCAAGACCTGAATAAATTTCAAAAGTCAAATGGATGAGGCAAACAAGCAGCCTCGCCAACTGTCCAAGATGATAAACTTGTTCTGATAAAAATAAAAAGCATATTTCACTATAAATTATGTCAACATTGCTTAAAACATAAAAAGAGTTGCTCAGGATCTAGTGATAGGAAGACAGCAAAAAATGAAGAGGGTCAGTGATAGAAAAACATACAACAAAATATACATATAACACTACAAGAAAATAAGGCTAAATACAACCGCACAAATACTACCGGGGTCAAATTCGACCACGTTCGGTCGAATTTAAGGACACGGCTAAATTCAACCGACTGCGGTCGTATATAAATAC
>PHNY01226778.1:779-16148 GCA_003724115.2 Anethum foeniculum
ATTTTAAAAAATGAGAGAAGATAATATGTTTTAGTTCGAAAGGCAATTGGTTAGTTATTAATAATTATAATATTATTTTTCTATTTTATTAAATAGATTTGCACATGATATTTTTAGAAAAAGAACTGTTTTATTTGGGAAAAATAAAAAAGGTTACGTGTTGTAGTTGAAAAAGGCAATTGGTATTTTAATTGAAAAAGATAATTGGTTAGTTATTGATAATAATTATTTTATTATTAAATTAAAAGCCTGAAAGCCAAACCCAAACTTTCAATATTTCGTCTATTATAATATAGTAAGTATAGATAGATAATATTTTATTTTATTTTATTAAATTGAATTGCCCGTTATATTTTTGGGAAAAAAATTGTTTTAGTTAAGAAAANATAAAAAGGTACATATTTTAGTTGAAGAAGGTAATCGGTTCATATACACTAATTATGATTAGAATAGGAGTTATTAGTAATTATAGCATTTTATTTTATTAAATATAATTGCCCATGATATTTTTGGAAAAAGAGATATTTTAGTTGGGAAAAATAAAAATAGTAACATGTTTTAGTTGAATTGAGTAATTGATTTGTATGACAATTAGTGAGGGTAATTTAGTAAATACAGCAAGTACTAAGTAGCAAGTACCAGACTACCAAAACTTTCAATGTTTCGTCTTTAATATAATAGTATAGATTAGGATTGAGATTATTAAATTAATTAACAATTATATTTAAATATATTCGAGTAAGTATAAGAGATAAAAATCAAATTTGAAAACTCTACCATTTGAATAATCTCAGGTTCCACTTTTATTTGTTGTTATAAAAAAAAAAATAGAACCATTTTTATTTTTTCTAAAAAAGAATAATTTTATTTCAAAAAAAAGAGAGAAAGAAACTATTGATTCAATTGACAAGGACTAAATGAAAGAAGGAAGGCAGAAAAACATAGAAAATATAATTTCGAAAGTGAAAATAATAATAATTAAGAACACTGCTTAAATATTTAAATTAAATTATAAAACTATTATTTTTCTTATAAATATAATAACTTTTCCGTTTTATTTAAAAATTAAAATCAAACCAATTCTTAAATATCCAAAATTTTGATTTAAACAATGTCAATGTAACATGTTTGGATCGGTTTTGAATTACTACGCTCCAACTTTAGTTGTACCAATACCGTTCATTGTTGTGGCTTGTTAGCGGGGCTGCACACAGCTTCAGCTTCGGTCTTGGACCAGTCTAGATTGGGTTTATCGGGTTTAAGATCTGGACCAGAACGAACATAACAGTTTCGGTTTTCTGTCCAATCTCTGATCCTTAAAATTAAAAATATTCTGATCTTCCCGTCCGGTCCCGACCTGAATGAACATGAATTTATGTACATAATTAATTTAATTTTACCATATATTTTAAAACGTCATATATATAAATTAAACAGTTACACATATCATATTTTAATGATCCAAATTAATAAGTTATAAATTTATTTAATAAAATAGATCAACATTACACTCTAAATTACTAAATTTCGTACTTCATGTAATAAAGTATTGATATTCATATATCAAAAAATTAATGTTTACTTTTAAAAATAATAAGATATGCAATTACGTTTAAACTTTTGTTATCGTACGAACAGAATTTTTTATGTATATGAATTTGAAAATAAAAAATAAATTATATAAATTAAAATTTGATATAAATATTAATTAAACCGGTACATACCGATCCGCTCCCGGTCCAATCCGGTTACAAAAAAGATTTAGTTTAAAATATATAAATTATGAACTAAGTATAAATTTTTGGACATTCTAAGTATAATCCAAATTATATCAAGTTTAATTGAGTTTGACCCGAGTTATCTTTTAAACCAAAAATTTGAGTAATAAAAAATCGACTCGAAAATAATTTTGAATACTTGTCCAAATTATCGGCTGAGTTTTAGAATTTTAGAACACTAATATATAGACATTTACAATTTTAACATAAAACTATTATAACCGAAACATGACATTCAAAATTTTAGCCGAAATTTGACCTTAGAAAAAATTCGGATAAAATATCAGATACGCGTTGTAAATAAATGTTTATATATATAAATGATGGGAATTTCATCTAAAAAACAAAAATAATGGAAATAAAGCATTTCTGTAATAAGAAAAAGAAAAATCTAAAAATGAGTACTCCCTCCGTCCCACTCAATAGTCTACATGCACTGTTTGCACGTATTTCGAGACTCTTATAAAGTGTAGTTTTATAATTTTTTTTTAAAATAAATTTCTGAATAAAAGTTTAAACATTAAATTTTTATTCAGAAATTTTTTTTTTAAAAAAAAACTATAAAATTATATTTTAATTGAGTCTTAAAAAGCGTACCAAAAAGTATAGTAAAGAATTTAATTTAATGAGAAAGAGGGAGTAATTATTTTCATTAGACTCCTCGAAAGTCGAAACTTAACAGAAAGGGACTGACTGGTTTTGTACTCTCCTTTGTCCCATTTGATCACCAAACTCTCACTTTGTAATCAAATGGGTTGGGCCATCGCTTTACACGGCGGCGCCGGAGATATTCCGAAGAACCTTCCACCGGAACGCCGGCAGCCACGAGAAGATGGGCTCCGACGTGCCCTTGAAGTGGGTGTTTGTGCACTCAAGTCTCATGCTTCTGCTTTGGATGCTGTTGAACTTGTGGTATTCTACATTTTTCATAACTTATATTACATCATTTCATGTGTTTTTATATTAAATTCCCCTTATTTCTCTTTAAATGAAATGACATTTTTATATGGTACATGTGTTTGTGTTTGTGTGTGTGTGATGCCCTGTTTAAGGTTTGTATCTTGATTTTTTTTAGTGAAGTCCTTTTAAATATTCTTACCATGATCTTGACAAGAAAGAATCTTCAAAAGAATCAAGGGTTTCACTTGTTATTGCCCGTACAATGCCCTGGTTGCACGGGTTATACGGTTTTGTTATTCGTGTATTTTTTTTATAATTATAATAATATATTTAAAAATTTAGAACATTGTAATATTTTATGTAAAATCTTAAGAACACGAACTATATAAAAGAATCATGTGTTGTTTAATTTATTTTGACTCTATTTTTGATATTTAGATATCAGATTTTGACGGTTTTACAACCCACACGAAGCTCACGAAATATTATTTAATTCAATGATAATTTAAAAAGAATTATTTACGTAAAATTTTTTAGAAACTGAAGAGAAAAAACAGTTATGAATTTTTTGTATTAAATAGTCTATTCAATTTAGGATACCTACTTAACTAATCTATTCAATGTAGAAGACCTACTTAGTTTTGGTTTATATTATGAAAATAGAATATTCCCTTATTTTAGATCTAACGGCTATCATCTATTTAATTCAGAATCTAGGTCCTTATTACATTAGTAGTACAGGACCAAATATTTGGATGAGATTCCTCTTATGCATATTATATTATAAGGATATAATTGTGAGCTGCTTATTGTTTATTCTTAAATGTTTGTGTTGATTTATGATTATTGGTTTGCTAGATTGATCTTGTAATATGCATTTAAAGTGCTAATGTAATATGATGGAGTTAACACGTACAGTGACTACAGCAACCTAATATGATGCCAAGCCAAATGTAGTACTTTGGTTCTTGCGCAGATGCTTTTGGAATTGAATTTTTAATGCTATTTATTATTGAACATAGAATATTCATTTGTTCAGGTACGTGAACTAGAGAATAATCCAAACTTTAATGCCGGTAAAGGGTCTGTCCTTGCCAGCAATGGCAGTGTAGAAATGGAAGCTTGTATCATGGATGGTAATACAAAGAATTGTGGAGCTGTTTCTGGTATCAGTACTGTTGTTAATGCCGTATCTCTAGCAAGGTTGGTAATGGAGAAAACTCCTCATATATATCTAGGGTTTGCTGGTGCGGAGGCATTTGCAAGAGAACAAGTAAGTGGGAAAAAAAAAATCATCCTTACTCGACTGTAATGTTCTGTATCAATATTATGACTTCCATATCAACTGAAATTACAAAACCTTCATGTATTATCTCTGGTTATAAAGTAGTCTGGTCTTCAGTTAAACTGGCAGTTTTAGACGAACAGGGTCGTGTTACATGAGGTTAACATTTTTGGATTTATATTGTAATCTTGTATAGTATAAGTTCTATTTAGACCTCAATGTTGTGCCTCTTGGTCATTTTAGCATGTTTGTTATGTTTAAATGCTACTGCAGCCACGTTGTTCTGTTCATGTCATAATTGTCAAAGAATCTTTTGGTTTATAACATGAGGAAGAGATGTATAGCATTAGTATACATTTAAATTGTTAGCATATAGTTCAAGAGTTCTTAAGTTCTTCATATTGTAAATCATCATCAATCGGAGACATTATATCTCGTTATCTTGTCTAATTAGAATATCTGCCAGATTTTGCTGCCCAGCTTTATAATTTTGCTAAATTGGTTGCCAAATTTGATGACAACAACTTTGTAACAGTATTCATTACTTGATATTGATAACAGAGCCTTAATATACAGTGTTCATTACTTGATGTATGTTACAGACTTACAAAACCGGCTTTTGAAGGTCATAATGGGATCTAAGTCACTCCCTGTTTACAACTAAGGAATTACTACAAATAAATTCTCCCTCTACTAGGAACATAAAGTATTCATTTCTACAGGATATTAATAATACAATCAATGCCACCAATTATGGAGGATTTTAGTGGCATCTAAGTTTTATTCGTGATTGCAAACGACCAATTTATCATGCGCAGATGCATAAATATGCTGCCTTTGGCATAAATATATACTTTTTGGTTCCATTAGACCTGAACATTAGAACTTGACATGATAGCATTAGAATCCTAATGATCCACCTTTAGAGGATGAGGACCATAGGAGATACAATTCCTTCACTTATAAATGCATCCAATTCTTAGGTGTCAGTTCTTTTTAAATGTGTGTGTGTGTATGCGTGTGTGTGAGTATATGTATTTCAGTTTTTATGGCTGATTATATCTTGTAGGGGGTTGAAACTGTTGATCCAAGCCATTTCATTACTGTGGAAAACATGGAGAGACTAAATCAAGCAAAATATGCGAACAGGGTTCAGGTGTGCTATCTAGACTTCTCTTCATATGTATGAAACTATGAATATAAAAACATTACCATACTGACGCAGATATAAGCTTGTGTTTTATGTTCTTTTGGCTATTATACATTTTTTATAATTGTCCTTCTTACTAGTGTTAATTTACCATTTGAGTTTGTATCTCTTGAATATGTAATGACACAATTTGAACATTCTAATACTTATGGCAGTAGTGTAGACATGTAACATGTATTTGACTTTAAACGTAGTAGGAAGCTTTTGATATACAGAGGTTGTTAGTCAAGGACATTATTTTTTGAATCAAGCAATGAATTTCTCTGAGAGATAAAGTTCAGATGCAATATCAGACTGATAACAATACACTAGCCATTCTATTAGTTGACATTATCTTTACGCCATATTTGCGATACCTGACATTACGAAGTTCTATATGAGTTTCTCCTACAAATGGATGTTTTGTGCAGAAAAACATATAAAAAATTTCTCTGTCTTCATTATAAATTAGTACAGTGACAGTTGATCCAAAGTGATGGCAACCACTAATTCTATTTCTACTTTGCAGATCGATTACACACCACCTTTTCAAGCCACAAATGAGAAAGACACTGCAGTTCCTGAAGGAGACCAAATCGGTACAGTTGGATGTGTGGCAGTCGATAGTCATGGAAACTTGGCTACCGCAACTTCAACCGGTGGATTAGTCAATAAGATGGTAGGAAGGATTGGGGATACACCCATCATCGGTGCAGGAACATATGCAAACAGTTTTTGTGCTATCTCTGCAACTGGCAAAGGCGAAGCAATAATACGTGGTACAATTGCAAGAGACGTTGCTGCTCTTATGGAGTACAAAAATCTTTCCATGAAGGACGCAGCATCTCAAGTAGTCAAGTGTGCCCCAGAAGGCACTACTGGCTTAGTCGCTGTATCAGCCGCAGGGGAAGTAACTATGCCATTCAATACAACAGGCATGTTTAGAGCTTGTGCTACTGAAGATGGAAATACAGAAGTTGCAATATGGCATTCTCTGTGATTGTTGAATATTTTATTCTTTTCATCTGATTATCATTGTTGAAAACATTAACAGAAAGTGAGAAAATTTGGTCCTGCGTTTTCATGATACTAGTTAAGTGGACGAGATCTGTTGAATAAGTTGTATACAAACAAAAGATTTGTTCGAATGCAGGGAAACTTTCTCAAAATCTACCATCACCAAAAAAAAATAAAAAATTGATAAGATAAAGAATTTGATAACAAACATAATAGAATGATAACTACAAAACTTTCTAATGCGTATTGATGCAATAAAATATATATGATTTTCTTTGTCACTTCTGATAGAAATTATGCAAAAACTCAATAAAACAAATCTTAAAGCAAACTAGGTATATATAGAGCTGGTAGTGATGCAATAAAATATATATGATTTCCTTTGTCACTTCTGATAGAAATTATGCAAAAACTCAATAAAACAAATCTTAACGCAAACTAGGTATATATAGAGCTGGTAGTTCGTTCGTGTCGTGTACTTTCGTGTCATGAATGCCTAACCCAAACCCGACCCGTTAAGAATTCGTTTCGTTTCGTGTTCGTATACCTTCATTTCGTGTACATTTCGTGTCGTGTTTCGTGTAATTTTAAATTAAAAATAAAAATAAAAATAAATAAATAAAATATTTAAATATTGAGTTTTCGCTATTCAAGTCTTAATCATAAGAATCAAGTGCGGTTAAGTATAGTAAAATTTGAATTTGGAACTAATTTTGTATTTATCTTTTCTAAAAATTATATATATAATATTATTTTAAAGTATATATTCATATAATTTTAAGAAATTTATTTAAATATTTATTTATTTCGTGTACTTTCGTTTCATGTCGTGTACCTAAGGGTAAACCCAAAACCGACACTAAATTCATCCGTGTACTTTCGTGTTCGTGTACCGAAAATGTCAACCCAAACCCGTAATTTTCGTGTCGTTTTCGTGTCGTGTACTAAATTGCCGGCTCTAGGTATATAGATTCTCACACATAATTCCTTGAAAATGAAAAACAAAATGTTTGCTTATTAACTTCCCCGTGGGACTTAAACTTTCTAACTTCCCTGTAGGATGAGAATTGACACTTCCATGAGACTTAAACTTTCTTGATTTTCAAACGTCACTTTTAGATACTTATTTGATAGATAATTCCAGAAATTGACGATAGATATGGATGACTGGACCTGAGGGTAGATGCAAAGAGAAATCTGGAAGTGAATGTTACATAATGTAATATATTTTGTAACATATTAGACGGCTCTTCTTTGATACTCAAATGTTCTTTTGATAGATCCAAGTGTCCATAATAAAAATTTGAGTAACGTGTACTTGGTGGACGTGTAAGTTTACCTGTCAGATCACTTGAGATACTAAAGTTCAAAAACTACCGTTTATAATACTGAAGTTTCAAATTTTTTCTAGTTGCGCGTTGCCTTTAAATATCATGGACGCTATTAGTTTTTTGAGAGTAAAGATGTCTTTCAAGTATTTGAGCAAATTTATTCTTCTCGAATAAATATTAAAACTAGCATTCGTGTCCGTGCAAAGCACGGGCTTTGTATATAATCTCATATTATATTATTATTTTATGATTATATTATTTTTTTAATTATTATTAAAAATGTCAGGTATAAACAATAAAACTTCAGCAATTCTTAAAATAAAAAGTACAAATTCACTTAAACAGTTTTTCTGGTACATAATGTATTATTAGAGAAAATTTTGTTTTTATCCGCGTGCTGCTAATAGGCTGAATCAAATCATGCATATGTCAAAGCAAAGCAACCTACAATCCAAAAACTGTGCCAAAATATATTGACTACTTATAAAATTAGTCTCCAGGAATATATACTGCCAAGAAAAGAGTTTAACAAATCATTATCACAAAGTATATAAATAGTGTGTGGGACTTGAATATAATCTTGGTGAATATTACAAATGTAAGAAACAAACATTTATTTTCTACTCCTGTGTCAAAGACTTGTCAGGTACAACTCCAGGGCATTTAGCGACATATAGAACCACGAAGTGCAAATATTTATTTTTCGGTGGACGAACTCAACTTATATTACCTCTCATTATGTTAGAAAGATAAAATTTCTAACAATAGAAATCGAATTGTTGATAAAGATTTCTTTTGATGATACACTAAATTCAAATAAAATTTCTAACAATAGAAATCGAATTGATGATAAAGATTTCTTTCAATGACACACTAAATCCATTTGCTACCACAACAATTTAAGTGGCCTAAAACTTGAGCTTGTTATGACCTGCATTAAATGCTTTGCAGCTTGTTTGGTAATCTGAATGTAGGAATTATATCAACTAATATGTACTCCGTGCTCATAGACACCACATCTTATAAAACTACAATACAAGATGTTAGTAAACCAATCAAGGTGCAAATTTACATATTAATAAATCTATTATATATAACAGGAAGTGAAGTTTTAAATGTCNTAATGACAATTATAGAGAATTACTGTAAACATCCAATTCATTTATACATATTATCAAACAAGTGGTGCCATGCCATACTAAATGCATTTTTTTGGGCTGCAGATTAGGGCAGGTGGATGGTACCAAGAACGGTCTCTCCAGCTTCTTTCTTCCTTTGCCATCTCCTTTCCTTTTTATCAAATGGATTGGACATTTGATGAGGCCATAGGCATTAGGGGGGTTTCGAAGTGGGAGGGTTGCGGCTAGCATCAATGATATTTGCACACACAACAGCTGCAGAGATGAAACAGTCTTATAACAGGTCTGACATGCTCCGACGTGGCTAATGACCTGGAATAAAATGGCTCACAGAAGGGGTATGTTGTTGTATTCTATATAGAATAGAAAAATTAAGAAAATAACAACTTCTTGGTGCAAAGAGATATGAGCTAAGCTGCAAGGTACTAAAATTACACTAAAACTAATTTTTTTTGGTATTATTGAAATCTTCCATCAAGTGTTCATATATTAAAGTGTTAATCCTTTCCAGTAACAGCGAGAATCCTCACGTTCTGGTTAATGCAAAATCTACATTTCGATCTACAGATAAACACAAGAAAAAAGACTTACAAATATTGATCACAATAACAAATAAACAATTATTAATCTATCACTAAAACCCTAAACTCCATTACAGTTTCATTAATTAAAGATTAGGAACTACAAATGATGATAAGATTATTGAATTCTACAACATATAAATGTACATATAAAATTGTCGAGGTAACAAAACATACTATCTTGGTAGATAGAAGGTAGATTTGTGTGGGCCTAGGTAATTGGGCCTAAATCAATGACTTTGATGGACACTCTGAGCGTAATTTTAGATTGTTGAAAGAAAATAAAAAATAATCTATTCTTGGGAAGCAGTGCAATTTGAGAGCAAAAGGCTGACAAAAACACAATGCCACTATAGGATCACAGACTTTTCTTGTGGGAGGAGATGACAAGATTCAGTGTTATCATTTAGAAACCAATTCTCATATGCAATAATATCTAAGTAGAGGATAGTCTGATGAGTATGGGAATGATATGACGCCATAACTCCTAACATGAACATAGCCTGCCACATCTTAAATACATCTACATTCCATTTATAAAATGGATAAGGCAGCAAAACATAATACCTTCATAGACTGATGAAGGTAGATTTGTGTTGGCCTAGGTAATTAGGCCCAGATCAATGACTTCAATGGATGCTGTGAGCGTAATTTTATATTGCTGAAAGAAAACAACAAATATTACTCTGAAGAAAACATCACAATTTTGCAGCAAAATGCTAACAAAAACTCAATACAACTATGGGGTCACAGACTTTTCTTGTGAGATGAGATGACAAGTTTCAGTGTTATCATTCATAAACCAATTCACATGTTCCATAACATCTAAGTCGAGGATAGTCCGATGAGCAAAAGAAGATGTGACAACGTAACTCCTAAAATGAATATAGCCTGCATAGTAAGGATACATCCTAAATAAATCTGCATTCCATTTCATTGACCAATATACACATACAAAATAATAATCAAGTAAAAAAAACTAATTCAGTGAAGGTATCTCACCACACTATTGAGATGGCCCATGAAAGGAAAACAAATGCTCTACGGCAAAAATGGTCGCATTTGCTAATTTGTGAGGCCAAATTTAAAATGTAGGAGAGGAAAACAACATTAATTTATGGATACGAATTTAATTTCTGCACTTGCAATTCACGTATCTATTTTTTTGACTAAGCACACATCATAATTACTTATATTAAGGAATATATTCACAAACTCATTTTACATATATAAAGTCAATTAGAGAATATCTAATATCTATTAATTTTTTATACAGTACAAGTATATATATTTATTGGTATATGCATTATAAGCGAAGTGATATAGTTATAGTTGTTTATATATGTCTATCTCTGTGTGCTTAATTTACAAATAGATGGTTTTCAATTCATATCGAACAAGGAAATTAATGAAGAAATAACCTTTAGCATTTCACGATTACCATTGTTTCACATGTTCTAGCTCGTTTAGGTGTAAAGTGAAAACCATGCAGTCACGAGTTGTATTGTATTGCAAAAAGCAAGCAGCAAGTGGAAGAATGGATGGTAAAATAGCAACAGTCCCTCAAATAAAAAAAATCCAGCAATAGATATAAAAGGACACTTGAAGGACAGATTAAGTACCTTGGTTGATGTACGTGGTTTTCAACTCTATGGCAAACAGATGTGGGAGAATAATGAAATATTTTGCTTTGGTTAAGATCTGGGTGATGCAATAGGAAATGCTTCTTTAAAAATTTCAGGTTGGGCTTTCGTCAGGGATGTTAGTTGATGCGCGACCTCCAGGCGTTAGACCTCTTAACAAAGGTTTGTGAAAAAAATTTAGATGAAAAGGAACTACTAACCTGCAGCTCTGATATATAGAAAATGGGAACCTATTAACAGGGTGTGCCAACCTATAACATTTGATAGCCGGCCATCTGGTTTGGGACAGCCATAGAAGCTACTAGTAAGAGCAAGGCAGATGTTAGTGCCGGCAGAGTGGAACACCTCTATGCTATGGGCACTCAACAATTATATAAAGAAACAAAACATAAAATTGTCCAAGGGCACCTCTCTTGCACAACCTCAATACCGACAATCCTTGGTCTGCCCTTTTTTTATGAGGTTGTTCCATTTACCTGCCAAGCCAGAAAAGATCACATTAAACAGGCAGGGGAAGGCCGAATAGGGCAAGTGTTTGTTATCATTTACGAGGACAGACTTCAAAGACATTCCATATAATTATCAATATAATCTAACATTCAACCTTTCAAAAAAAAACCCAAGTTTTCTGCTATGTATAGACAAAGCATTGACAAATAGCAGAAGAGCAGAATGTTTACAAAGCTGCAGCTAGTTTTAAAAATGGCAGAATACATAGATAACTGAAACAAGTCTTGGAAGTTAATAGTAGCAGGGAAAAAATTGCAGTGTATTCATAGCACTAGTTTATACTATTCATAGAACTTGCACATGAATGGCAGTATTAGTTTTGATATATAACAATGTGAAGCACTGAAACATGTTGATGCTTGCCTTCATTCCAAAAAAAAAAAAAGATTTGAGCAATCATTCCAAAATGTTTTCCGCATTAGTTAAAGTTGATATTTATATACACAATTGCACATATCAAAACCTTGAGACATGATATATCCAATTATTTTGCAGGAAATAAAGAACATACATCGAAGAACAATTTTTATCCCTTTTGAAAGGCATAAACTAATATATAACACAAAAGAAATTACAAGGGGAAGGGAAGTAATTACTAATATTCGCTCTTGTGTTCAAGCATGTTCATCGGAGATATTCAAAAAAGAACATAACTATCAGCTTCTCCCAATGGATATAAACTCAATCTCCGATCATAAATATTGATATAACCTCAACAAAATTTTAATAGAGATCTCCTCTCCACAAAAGGCCTATTAATCTAACTTCCATACACTAATCAGACATAGTTATATCGACCCCAAACCTGCACTCAATAGTTTAAGATAAAATATAATATAATTATAATAGTATTTTTACAATGTGTTACCTAACATAGGGGAAATTGGACACATTGTGCATGAATAGACTATAAGGTTAGTCTTATGTTAGCAACTAATTTTTGTTAGTTTATTCTAGCACTGTACGTAACTTTCTTGGCCCTACTTATAAAGCAAAGAAGGGTTTTAGTGTAGAGACAGAAGATAATAAGTAACAAATACGTAATATAGTTAAGTAGTTGAAAGGATTAAAATAAATCTTCGACTGTTCTCTCTAAATAGACCTATTTGTTAGTTTAATACTCAGTCATTAATTAAATTAACACCAAGGTTTATCCGCATCAGTATAGTACTATTAACGTAAAAATCAATTTCTTTAATGTCAAAAATACGCAGGAATAATATCATCCAGAAGTAAAAGAAAGCATATGTAAATTTATAATCAATTAATTATAGAGTATTTACTATTTAGAGATAACCGAGAAGTTATTACCCCATTGCAAAGATGCAATATTGGAAGCAGGAGCGATTGCCATGAGTTCGTAAACCAATAAGTTTGAAGCCAAAATAATTGAAACAACCTAGCTATGTCCCAAGCAAATATTAGGAAGAAACCTAAATTCACTTGAAACTTACATTGTTTGATGTTGCTTCCTAACTTTTATGAGCAGTGCAAATTTTAATATCTGTGATAGATTAAACAGTGGGCGTCTTTTAATATTATAATAAATTTAACTACCCTTACTATATAAAATGTATGCACCATGTACAAAACAAGGTATGAAAAATAGAAGAACCGGAAAAACTTACTAATCGAAGTTTCAATAGGTAATTAGTTACAACATTGATCTCTATGTGAGACTTAGTCACCGTGAAACTTAGCCAAACTGCTCTTCAAATTTAATTAAATTTTAGACATACACTGTTGATGCAACTGCAGATAACAACAAATGGTACTATGATTTGCTAAAACGGAAAGGTAATTTTTTATCCTAATTACTTTTGAGTGTCAGTAGACAAAAGATTTAAAAGGCACGACACCACTCTTCAGGTGTTGGCCAAAAAACCACAAATTGAAGTAAAACGTGAAAAGGAAGAGCACAATATGTAATTACCATTGCTTAATCTTACAAAGAACCAGTTCCGCTAGGTTCGAAATGACAATCTGAATCGACCAACGACTCTAGGTACATAGCAGCGCAACAAACACCCTGGAAGCTTCAAAGTTAACGTACCATTTAACGCTGGTAGACCAGATAGAATGGAGTTTTTGATGACAGGAGGGAATTTTCGGTTTGGGCAGAAGGAGGAAAGCCCATGAGACAAGCAGCAGATGACGGAGGAGACGAACTCGTGATTGTTTATTTTGATTTTGGGGCAGGTAAGGTTAGGGCGAGGCATGGAAAGGCGTTGTTGTCATTTTATTTATATTGAATTGAATAGACTTGTACGATAGAATCGTGTGAATGTTTATTTTGCGTGTGAGTGTTTATTTTGATTTTGGGAGGGTGAGGTTAGGAATTAGGCTTGGAAAGGTATTTTGGTCTTTTTACATGAATAAATTTGCTCAGGATAGATTGATATGTTGTCGTATAATATATATAGTAGGTTATATCCACGCCACTTACATCCTTTGCCCCGTTACTTTCTTGTTCCTCATGAGTCACTAGAATCAGGTTTCTTATTTCTCTGTTAATTCTCTTCCATGATTTCTTCTTCATGAAACTCAGCAGCATGGACAGCCAGTTCCGGATCCCAACGAGTTAACCAACAAATCCTCAACTTTCTTTCTAACAACATCATCAACAATTTCCTCAAATGTTAACGAACAAATCCTCCATTTCCTTTCTACTTTTAACACCTCCACGTAAAGTTGCTCAGCCTCATATGTCAATTTGAAATTAAGAGAATAAATAGTGTTTTCTTTTGACAACAAACTCCTTTTCCCTTAATTTGCAAAAACTCTTGGCAGGTTCTTCGGTAAAACAATAAATAATGTTTTCTTTTGAAGCCCCAATTCTCTCTTAAACCTACCTAAATCAGCAGCATTACACGGTCTATTTGACTAACTAATCTTCTGGATCTTGAGAACTAATTTGAGCTTCTTATCTCTTTGCATCACATTATAAAAAGGAAACTCTTTTTTTCTCTTCACAACTCTAATCAGAGAAAATACGACATGAGATTTTCTTGAATTGAGAAAATGATTATCCAAAATAGGGATAAACATTTCACCTAACTACCCGATCCGATTCACACCCCGTTCAGGTCCGGTATAAATTATTAATATTTTATATGTATATTAATTAAATTATTATGAATAATATAATGTATATACATTTTTAAAGTTTAAATTTTTAAATTTTTTTATTACATTAAAATTTATAGTAGAATATAATTTAATAATAATAATTATAGTAGAATATAATTTAATAATAATAATTTTAATATTATCCTTTATTATAAATAAGTTTACATTCAAATTGTTATTTAAAATATAATGTTAAATTTAAAACATATTTATGTATTAATAATTTATTAAATTATTTTTATTAAAAATGTATAAAATTTTATTTGATAAAAAAATATTAGAATCCCCGATTACCCGCGTGATCCCCGTTCGGGGTGGGGATCGGGAAGCAAAATAATCCCCGTTCGGGAATCGGGGCGGGTTCGGGAGCAGGTTAGGGTTCGGGATCGGGGGCGGGGATAGCACTCCTCGACCCCGAAGTGACTCAATGGCCATCCCTAATCCAAAACCAATTCAAAAGAGTAGATTTTTTTGGAATTTTTGAAGAAACTCACAAGACAAAAGTTTTGAAGTTTTAAAGAGCCACTGACACAAGGCATTACTATGGAATTTGATGTCATTACTATGGAACTTGATGGAACCTAAGTTCTTGATGTTCTCTCATTTTTGGTTCGGGATAAACTCAAATTGAAAATTAGGGCTTGGAGATGAGATATAACTAGCGTTTTACCCGTGCTACGCACCGAACCATAAATCCACAACTTTCAGTAATTTTTACAATTAAATAATATCGAAAGAGAATAAGTATTCTGAGATTAATCTCAGGATATTTTTCTTAAAATATGAGAAAAGTATGTAAAAAAACTTAATCTTGACATTTATTTACTTACCATGGTTTTGTTTTGTTTTAAAATTAGGAAAGTGAAT
>PHNY01226804.1:3599-17456 GCA_003724115.2 Anethum foeniculum
TGGTGCGTACCGTTGTCTGAGGTGCGTGTCAGACGGAACCTCAATAGACCACGATTTTCTTTGGCATCAGACAACGGGCAAAAACCGTTGTCTGATGCCCGTTTTGTTGTAATACATCAATTAAGAATTGGATCAATAAAGCACATAAACTACAAGCAAATATTGTGTATATTTTTGTAAAGAAACAACAGATGACCAGATTCCACCAAGAGAGCCAAGAAATTAGGGTTACATAAACTTGTGCATTTAAAGAAATTTGATACGGGGATATCAAATGTATTCCTCCACCAACATCTTAAACAAACATGGCTTTGCTTTAAATCCTAAATGACTATAATAGTAAACAAAATGTGAATAACAGAGTAACATAAAAAACCAGTAATAAAATGGATAATTTAAAAAATGAATATTATTCTAATACAAAACTTAGTAATCTAAAAAATGTCTCAAAAAAACCAACACAATTTCAACAAATTTAAAGCCAGCACAATACAACTATATAAACATATACATACAGGTATAAAAACAATTAGTAATATAAATCGAAATAAGTTAGAGATTATGTTACCCAACTAAAATCTCAAAACCAAAGCTCTAATTGAAATGAGGTGAACCGTAATTGCCTGCAATTTCAAAAAAGAAAAAATGAGTTTATGCATAACAAATCGGAAGGAAAAAGGAGTTGTAAATTGAGTTTGTGAAGAGAGTTTGTAAATCGAGTTTATATTCAGCTACTAATCAAAGGCTAAAGTTTGTAAATCAAGCTGGGTGATATAGTGCTTGGGAGAGAGTTATCCACTGGGAGGGAGTAGATCTGAGGGAAGGGAGGGAGTTGAGGTGTTTTTGTGTGAATTATTTGCCCAAATTTTCACCTCGTGAGCCGTACTATTTATGTTATACATGTATATAATATATGATTAATTATTTATTTATTTATTTTTAAAATGCTGATAATTTCTTTTGGAAGTGTAAGTATAATTTTTTTTTCTAAATTTAATAATTTTATTACGTGACTAAAATTACAATATCTTAACATCTGTAGGGTTAAATGGTCAAAACAATCATTTAAAAAAATTACATGGTTAATCGGGAAAAAATCTCGTATTAAAGAGTTGTATTTTTACTAGATTATTCTATTCTTTTCATGCAAATGTAATTTGAAAATTTTGATAAATTTTTAATATGATTAAAATTGACATATTTTAATATCCGTACATTTGGTTCGAGAAAAAATCATTTAAAATTTTTATCTTGTTAATCGGGAACGAATCTCGTGTTGGAGGGTAGTACTTTTACTAGAAGTTTCTATTCTTGTTATGGAAGTGCAATTTGAAATTTTTTGATAATTTTTTAATATGACTAAAATCCATATATATTAACATCCGTAAGGTTGGATCATCGAAAAAAGTATCTTAAAAAATTATCTCGTCAATTGGGAACAAATCTCGTGTTAGAGAGTGGTACTTTTACAAGATTTTTGCAATTATGTCTTACAAGTGTAATTTCAAAATTTTTGAAGATTTTTTCATTTGACTAGAATCGATATATCTTAACATCTGTATGGTTGGATCGTCGAAAAAATTATCTTGTCAATCGGGTACGAATCTCGTGCAAGTGAGTAGTACTTTTACTAGATTTTTCTATTCCTGTCATGCAAATGTAATTTGAAATTTTGGATAATTTTTTTATATGACTAGAATCGATATATCTTAACATCCTTACAGTTGGATCGTCCGAACAATTATTTAAAAAAATTATCTTGTCAATCGGGTACGAATCTCGTGTAAGTGGGTAGTACTTTTACTAGATTTTTCTATTCCTGTCATGCAAGTATAATTTGAAATTTTCTTATAATTTTTTTATATGACTAGAATCGATATATCGTAACATCCGTACGGTTGAATCGTTGAAAAAAATCATTTACAAAAATTATCTTGTCAATCGGGTACGAATCTCGTGTAACTGAGTAGTACTTATACTAGATTTTTCTATTCTTGTCATGCAAGTGTAATTTGAAATTTTTTGATAATTTTTTTATATGACGAAAATCGATATATCTTAACATCCGTACGGTTGGATCGTCGAAAAAATCATTTAAAAAAATTATATTGTCAATCGGGTACGAATCCCGTGTAAGTGAGTAGTACTTTTACTAGATTTTTCTGTTCCTGTCATGCAAGTGTAATTTGAAATTTTTAGATAATTTTTTTATATGACTAGAATCGATATATCTTAACATCTATACAGTTGGATCGTCAAAAATATTATTTGAAAAAATTATCTTGTCAATCGGGTACGAATCTCGTGTAAGTGAGTAGTTCTTTACTAGGTTTTTCTATTCCTATCATGCAACTGTAATTTGAAATTTTTTGATAATTTTTTTATATGACTAGAATCAATATATATTAACATCCATATGGTTCGATCGTCGAAAAAATCATTTTAGTTATTTAAAGAAATTAAAAATTTGAAAATATTACAGTATGTGAGACAATAGTTTTTAAGGTAAACACTTGTCTGAAGAATGTATAGACAACACAAATAAACACTTGTCTGATTGAGACAATAGCTTTTCAGCCCCTTGTATTAGTTATACTAAAACAACTGTATTGTAAAACCATTGTCTAATTTTTAACAACGGTTATTTGGCTCGTTGTATGAGTTATACTAAAACAACAGTTTTGTGAAACCGTTGTCTAATATATTACAACGGTTATCATTTCCGTTATATGAATTCTTATAACACAACAGTTTTTAAAAACTGTTGTGTGACCTCCACAGTTTTCAATATTTTTTTACAACGGTTCAAAAAACCATTGTATGAACCTCGGATTAGACAATGGTTATTGAAAGGCAAAAAAAAAAAAAAAATTTCTGTCATTTTGGGACAACGGTTTTTTTCCCAACTGTTGTCTGATTTGTGTTGTCTAATGCTGTTTTTCTTGTAGTGATTACACGATGTTTGTTTGCGCTCTTAATTGATATCTTCTTTTATTATTGTAGCATTCTTGTTGGTGCATTTCTGGGAACCGTACAGGCCTTTGCTTGTTTTATAGCAGCGGCCATGTTAGCTAAGCGTAGAGAATATCTATACCTCGGTGGCTTGCTATCTTTTGGTCTCTCCATCATTTGTTGGTTGAGTATTGCATTATACTTCTTTGGGGGCTCACTCGCAGTATTCAAATTTGAGGTATCTATAACTGTATTTTCTCATCCTTGTCCATTTTTTAGATACTTGGTTATCGAGTGTGAAGCCCTTCTGGTAGAACTGATATACTGCTGAACTTGAAACCAGACGTCATATCATTTCCTTTACTTTTTCAACTGAAAGAGAGAAGTAAAGCTACATTCTTTTAAAAAGAAAAAGCAACATATGAGAGTATTAAGAGTAGAAAAGAACTGACTTTTTGTTTTATCGACGTCCGGGCAGTTGTACTTTGGCCTGCTTATTTTTGTGGGTTACATGGTAGTGGATACCCAGGACATAATAGAGAAGGCTTATCTTGGAGATCTGGACTATGTGAAGCACGCTTTGGCCCTTTTTACTTATCTTGTTGCAGTCTTTGTCTGCAAAGATAAAGCAACATAATCAGAAGAAGATTAAAGAAGAACAAAAGAAGCAGCAGGAGGAGCAGCCTAGAAGTATCAGAGCTAGGAGAAAAAGAAAACTAAGAAAAATCAGCAGCTAATTGTTGGGTGTAATAATATATATCCCTCTTGCTCATATCTGCTCTAGATTTTATTTGTTTGGGTAGTTATTGCATGTAGGATTATTTTATTTTGATGTAATCATCTACACACATCTTTTGGATTACTACTAATCCTCAACTTATTTTAGTTTACTTATTCAATCCTCAGCTATTTTTTTTACATACAATGGTTTACGTATTTTCTAGTCTTTTCTGAGTATGTGTTATGTGACTTGAGTCAAAATCATCGGGATAAAGTTTCATAAAATTTATAAATTGACCTGGCAAATTAGATATATATTGTGAGGTTAATTATAAAACATAAATGGGGTCTTTTATCCCCTTACAGTTTATATGGGCGTTGTATTTCTCATTACAAACTTACAATATAACCTTCCATTATTATTTATTGCCTGTATACTTGGACTAGCACATTCCATTATTCTATAGGAGAGTAGGAGCATATTTTCAGTACATAAATATAAAAAATACCTCTATTTTTAGAAAAATAAAAACTTCTTTACGCAACATATATTTTATTTAATCAAAATAAAAATGAATTAAGTGAACTTATTTTCATGTATAACATAACACTTATATTTATTTTTTTAACGGCAAACTTTGGCCCGTGGTTTGTGGTAACATGTCGCATATACCCGGACTTCGGCAAACGCTATACTATTGAATGTCGTAATGGACTGTCACATTTTATACTTCCAAATAATGTGCACTTATATTTCACTTTGATTAAAGGTCACACAAGAACTGAAGTACAGTTTTGAGGGCTGGCATAGACAATACATGCGAAACCATTGTGGCTTACATTATGTTTGAGAGCAATACAGAGCAGGGATCTGTTTGGGTCCTTTAACATTCTTTAACAGAATTATGTCATAACAATAACAATGAGATTTTAATCACAAAATTAAAAGATCGAATGTAGTATGTAACTTGATTGATATGAATATCTCAATATTAACAATGTTAAATTTGATCTATTGTCATTGTGAATTTGATTTTAAAATTTAAGCTCCTCTAAATGTTTTGTGCACACAGATCATCTGGTGTCTGGTAATGCTCTAATGGAAATAATTTTTTTTTGATATTCAATTGTTCTTTCATCAACTCTCTCTGCTTCTTAAACTCTCTAAAATTCTGACCTTGTCCCTTATTTGTTTGGGATGCTTTCTACACTTTTTTCCTTTGGTCAGGCCAACGTATTAAGATCGGAAAACGACGAGGATTGAGAGAAGGCCTGACCTGAGGTTTTACCAATGATATGATAATTTGTTAATCTGCTTGTGATTATTTTGTATTGAAAATTTGAAATATAAAGAACCTTGTTGCAGGCTTGATGGACTGCCTCGTAAAGTGTTGCAATGGTACATACATATCTTGTTATCTTACTTTGTTTGTGTCAAGAGCTGGTGGGCATGGGCTTATGGTCTTTGATTATTTTCCTGTTATAAATACACTTGTCAAAGGCCTTGACATATGCCTAGGTCACATGTAAATAAAATTAACTGTAATAGTGGTTTGTAATGTGTTTTGTCATGTCTAATCGTGTGATTTATATTCTATTATATCTTTTATTCTTCAAGAGTTAGAAAGATAGTTGGAGGACACAATGGTATATACAATAGATATTTGACTTGGCATATTGTATGATTTATTTACTATAATGGTATATATAATTGTATGCGTTACGCCAACTATAATTGTATGCGTTACGCCAACTATATCCCCAATGTAAGGTTCTTTACATTCTGATGATAGTAAAATAGAGATGGCTTCCATGGTGGGTAGTATGACCTTGACAAACAACGCAAAGGAAGAAGTGCCAAAACACTAGTTGACTTGTTATCTAATCCATTTCATCTTTAAGAACTATAAGTTTGTCCGTGAATGCATACGTGTCCATGTTGTACTTTCTTTGAAATATTGCAACATCAGCAAAATGCAGTCCCCGTAAAATGGAGATTGCATCTCGCATGTGTTCCAAAATTGTAAAGAGAGTACACCTTGACATGTATGCATTTATCAACAAACTTATAGTTTATTTAGTTAAGTTTATTGTGATTTCGGTAGATTATATATAGACTTGTGATGCTTATAGTTGGTAGATTATGAAGTTTGTGATGTATTAGATTTGTAGTATATTTTATAATTGTACAATCGGTTGCCCACTTTCCAATAGTAGCTTTATATTTTTTTCTGGTAAAATGTTACAATAGCTTGTAAAGGTGTTACAACAGCTTGTTATAATGTTGTAGTAGCCAAGATATAATTGTTACAGTAGCTACTAAACTGTGTTACCCAACGTACAAAACTGTTACCAGCAAAAAATTGGGACCCACATGCCACGTCATCAGCCACGTCAGCACTGTGGGGCCCACAAAATGGGCCCCACATGCCATGTTAGCATGCCACATCAGCATTGTGGGGCCCACATGTGGGACCCAGATTGGGTCCTATATTTTTAAAAAATTTAAAACTATCTAAGGTAACATAAAATTATGTTCCAGTAGGTGTATTTTATGCTACCATAGGACTCTATTGTAACATAAAAGTGCATGTTACAGTATGGGGAAAAATGTTAGCTTAGGTACCCTAAGGTATCATCAAATAAACTAACATAAATTTTATATTACATTAGCCCGTTTTGGACCTTTAGTAACATTTCTAGGGCACATTTTTTTTTTGGTTACCTAAAGCTATTTTTGGTGTAGTGAGTTTTTTGAGAAGCAGTGGGTATAAATATTTCAGAGAGTAGGAAGAGAGGATGCTTCTTCAAAATTCCCAGAAGTTTTGTGGCTCTTAGCTTGGGTCTAAATGGGTGTGAGAAGGGTTCTATTTATAGGGAAAGTTTGGGGAGTGGTAGGTTGAATGAATCGAGTAGATTAGAAAAGAAATAGATGGTGGATGAGAATTTGCCATGGATTGATGACATGGAAAGCAAAGTGTGTTAGTTGTGTTTCTTTCCTACTTTCCGTGAGAGACAAACAAGTTTATGGATCTGGTCTCTTTTGATTAATTAATATATTCCCCTTTTTCTTTTAGTCATTATTTAATTATGTAAATACGTAATTAGAACCATCAAATATGACCACTTAGAAAAACCTTCAATAATTACCTATATATCATGAAATGAAGATCTGCCAAATTTGGTAGAAAAAAGTCAAAGGTAGCTTGGTCAAACGCTCAGTCAAAGTTTTGGTAAACGCCCCTAAAAATCACACCCGGATGAAATTTCTCGAAAAATTATGAAATTTTTACCATGCATAGAGATTACTATTTAAGTGACCAATCTCAAGTTTTAAGTCACTCTAGAAAGTGGAAGTATTTTATTTGAATTTAAAACGATAAATCAGTTTCTAGTTATGTGTAAAATACAATTGGTCTTTTGTGAAACAAATTGATAATTTGACCAATATTTTGACTTGAATGACCCTTTTAAATATTTTCCTTAGCATATAAAATGTATTAAGAGTGTAAGAAATATTTTTGAGTATTTAAATATAATATTCTCTTGAAATATAATAAATTTTCATAATTGGAGAAAATCACTTTAAATACACATGGCATGGAATAAAGTTGGATATTAATACTCCATAAATTAATATTAACAAACTTTTGAATGGAAGCTCTTTGATGAATGAAAACATATTTTGCAGAGCAAGAGCAACATATTTTTCATGTAACACGAGATCTCTAAATAATATTTCTGTTATAATATTCCTTCTTCGAGCTTATTACCTTATTGTTATTCCAACTGAGATCTACAAAATATCATATCTTGATATTTCTTTTTCGATCTTATTGCCCTGTAGAGATATATTCCATAAAAGGTATAATTTTGATATTTTCATACTAATGGAATATCACTTTATATTTATATTGAAAACATAAATATGTTTGAAAATAATTTTGCTCTTTTGACTTTATGACTTGTGACTGGATCAATTAAATTCATGTCCTAATGAAGGGGATCTACGTGTATTTAAATTTTATGTTTTAATTGTACAAATACCAAAATAAATATTATATCGAATATATCTTTCAACTGTAACAAAATTATGATTATAAAAAAATTTCCTTCATTTGCCACAAATAAGTTTATGTATTAATCATATTGCAACTTGCGCCCATGTCCTCGAGTTTGTAGTTACAAGTAGAATGGCTAATAACATGTATAAATATAGATATATGAGCCAATAAAATATATGTCAAATATTTAGGAGAAGCATAATAGCTCGTGGACATACTCGAAAGGACTCGAGGGTCGACCTGAAAGCGCTAGCTTCAAAATATCTATAAATATCGGTCTATAAACTTACAAATATAGTTTCCAAAATGCTTGTATTATTATTAGTATCAATACAGAAATTTTGTCCATTATAGTATAAAGGGCATTTTTTCATTCAAAAATAAATTAATAGGTGGCTTTTGTGGAATTGAATAGATAAGGGTTTGTTTTTTTTTATATAAAACCTCGATATGATATTTATTCGCAACTAGAAAGGAAAACTACTTGAGCATTAAAGAAGGTTACATTTACTATAAGTGTAATGTATAATTATAAATTCTTAATACTGCAAGAAACTATGACATATTACAACTGACTATCTAGTTAATAGTCTACAATACTTGTGTTACAGTCTTGTTTTTTTTTTTTAATATTACACAATTTATTTTGGGATGAGTATTACATTTATCACAAGAAGTATCTAAAACAAGGTGGGGACAGAACTGTGAGCGCGCATCTGGAGAGAAATTTCAATTATTATCTTGGTGCTGAGAAGACCTGACTTGTATGGAAGGTGAATTACTTGTTGGATTGGGGATATCCCTAAGAAGAAATCGACATACAGGGAGAAGCATTCAAGCCTCGCTACTTTTTGTAATGCGTATGAAATTCTATCTCTGATTATTGTGAAGCACTAGAATTTAAACCATTGTTAGATTACTGGCCAGAATGCCCGAAAAATGTTGCGAAGTCACCTCTTGTAGCTGGGCGAAACCAGTTGAACACCACACAACTATTTGGAGTTTTTTTTATAATTAATTGGAAATAAATGAAGAAAGAAAAGAAAAAGGTGAGATGCATATCTACAGTGGGAAATCTACGAATTCAGTAAATGATCCTATCAAACCAGCTGTGTTAGAGCTATAAGTTTGTACTTTGTTTTTATGTAATAAACTAGTTTGTAATCAGCCTTATATACTTGTTCTTTTTGGTCAATTAATAGTGATGAATTTGTGATCTGGACTTTCATATTGCCAAAAAAATGAAAAAGATGAAGTGGCATCCCCCGTTATACCCAAAATGAAATTCAGTGAAAGAATGATCTGATTGTGCTAGCCGAAGCAAGAGCCCTGAATAGAAGGAGGGTTGTCGTGTTTCCCCAAGGTACGTTAGTAGAGATGCTGGGATCATGGGATCCAACATAGGTGATCACGAAAAGAAAAGTGAAATACTCGACTTAATCAGGTGTTGTTCCTGATAATATCTACTTGACGATGACGAAGATCCTAGGGGAAGTCAAAAAGATAGTTCGTTCTTCATCCACGCGTGAAGTGAAGCAATCCATTCTGGATGAGGAGGTATGTAACCTAGCCACTGCTGGTTTTCGAGAAAGTCAGTAATCAATGCACAAACACTACGTACAGACAACTACTCGTTTTCTTAGCCTGATCTTGAAGTAAAATGATAAGATCATTGTGGAGGTAAATATTTTTTATTTAAATAAACAAGCCTATCACCTTTTTCCAATTAACTCCTCTGATACCACTACAATATTATTGCATAATATTAAATGTGATGGGGATAATTAAACGATGGGTAACCCTACTAAAAGTCTAAGCGCTTCTTACATGGTTGATGCATTTTATGTTCTTTGTATTCATATAGAGTATAACTTGGTTATTTTTTTGTGTAGTGGTATTTTTGCATCCAAATAAATAAAATGCACAATCTGAAAATAATTGTAATATGACAATTATTGCTTAATATGATGCACTGAAAATTTGCCTATTATTATACGAATACATGATAATCTTTATCTCTTTGTATTATCTTCTTTTTAGGTTCTATTTGATACTCCATTTGTGCCATTTTAATTGCGCTTTTAGAGAATGGCATGTACACCAATTTTACATTTATTGACATGTTTATTTGAATAGTTTTACACAACTACCCCTAAAAAAGTCAAACTAAACTAATATTTCTATTGAAAGGAAAATACAAGTTGCATTTATGAAGGGTAAAATTATAATTCACTTGCTAAACAATGCATGAAAACTAGAAAAAGTCACTTTTTTTTGGACAACAATCAAATTCTAAAAATCCTATTAAATGGAACATAGGGAGAAATATTTTGAGAAATGATGGAAGTTGTCGTATATTAAACTGGTTAGACTACTTGGTACTTGTTTATGTTGTAGAAGACTCTGCCTGGAAAGGCTGTGGTGGACAGCACCTGTAATAATGAAGAAGGTGGAGGCGATGAAGACATCGACCCAGATGCAAACCCGTTTCCTCTGATTTAGGCCTTGCTAAATTAGCTTAATATGAACTGTGCTAGGTAATTATTAACTGATGAAAAGTGGTTTGGAACTTTTAGTTCCCTTTGGTAAAAGGTTGTGTTATACTAATAAGCAATGTGTTTAGGTCTTTTGTTAAACTTTCTAGTTTTGATGAACCTAGTACTAGGTGGATAGGCACGTAACTATTAAATTCTAGTATACCGTTTTCTTTTGGAGATTTAGTCTAATTTTTTATGATGCAAATTTTCTTGAACTCAATACTATTTTCAATATATCTTCATTGCATGTTTGAGGCAGTTTTGAAAGCTGTTATGGTATCATAATAAGGTGGTTTAAAAAAAGGATATTGGTTCTTCATTGCATAAATTTGACTGAAAATTGTTGAATATAAAAGACCATTACGAGGCAAATACGGTCGAATTAACAAAAGCTATTGAGTTTCAAATACGACCCGATAAAGTCGTACTTCATGTACGAGAAGAGTAGGTTAAAATTTAATATTCCACCAATTATGGTCGAATTTTATAACCAACTAAAGCAATTTGAATTTAAATTATCAACAAATTGGTCGTATCTAACAAATAGTGGAAAGAGGTCCTATTTCAATTTTCACTGCAAACTGTCGTATCCAACTGGTCACAGTTTCCGGTCGAATTTATTAATTATGGGTGGCCTGTTCAAATTTTGGTGAAATTTTGAAATTTCAAGTCAAAAAACTACAAAGACTATATTCAACGGTTATTGGTCGAATTTAGGCGGTTGATATTAAACAGTTCAATTTTTTTGGTAGAATTTAGTCGGTCGTATTAATATAAAAGCACCCGATTTTCTAAATTTGACTCTTTAAAAAGTGATCGTCCAAAAAACGGTTGAACTTACTTAAAGGCGTATCACAGAATTAAATATCTTATGATTGTTTTCTTTTTAAAAATCTTATGTAACCTATTTGAGAAAAATATTAAATTTTTCTATAATAATTTATATTTATTATATTTTATATGTACATAACGAGATTCATTAGTAGATATATTAAAGTAATTTAATACAATTCTTAAATTAATTTTAAAATAAAATAACCGTTCATCTTCCCAAGAGCTAATGTAGATTTAACTTAGTCAAACCTGGAAGTCACCTATGAGTTGAGATCTGCACGGCTTTTTATGCGATTGCACCATAAACATGTACTTGGCACGTCCAATATAAAGGACCAAAGACTGGTTGGCCAATCTATATTCATCTATATTTTAGAAATACCAATATGTCGAATATGCAACATATTCAACTAGTTTAAACCCTTAATGCCCTATATATTGCCACACACTTACCATAGTCATATTTTCTAATAATGTGATAATGTCACCAAATGCAATTAAGCAGAAAAAACAAAACTATAACCTCCAAAAGCTAAACCCCAAACCATAAACCTTAAGTTCTAATCCCAAACCCTAAACCCTAAACGCTAAACCCTAAATGTCAACCCTAAAGCAAAAGATAAAAACTAAATCGTGTATAGTAAATGTAACTACTAGAAATTATGTAACTATATAATCTTAACTCTAACCTTAAGCTAACAAATTTAACTTATTCAAACGCAAGTGCAACCCTAATGCAACATATTCGACTAGTATTAACCCCTTATGGAACTAAAATTCAACATACCTACAATAGTCATATTTCCGAATAATATCAATATGTCACCAAATGCATTTAAATACAAAACCAAAATCCTAAACAAAGAAAACTATATCCTAAATCCCAAAAGCTAAAACCTAAACCCTCAACCCTAAAGTAAAAAGATACTCCCTCCGTTATATAGTAAAACTCAACGCTAAATATTTGAGTAGTTGCATTTACTATAGAAGATTTAGTTTTTTTATCTTTTTACTTTAGGGTTGAGGATTATGGTTTATCTTTTGGTGCTTAGGGTTTGGGATTGAGGGTTCAATGTTTGTGGTTTAGAGTTTAGCTTTTGGGGTTTATGGTTTTGGTTTTGCACTTAATTGCATTTGGCATAATGATTTTATTAAGAAATATGATTGTGGTAAGTGTATTGCAATATTTGTGGTTGCATTAGGGGTTTAAAGTTACAATTGAGTATATTTAGTTGCATAATTGATTACTAGTAGTTGCATTTACTATAGAGATTTAGGTGTTATCATTTTTCTTTCGGGTTGTGATTTTAGGATTTAGGGTTTAAGGTTTATGGTTTAGGGTTCGATGTGTCAAGTACGTGTTTGTGGTTAAAAGTCTAGCAAAACTCAAATCGTATGTAACTTGCATGTTTCAATAAGTTAAATTTAGATTAGCTCTTGGGAAGATGACCCGTTATTTTATTTTTAATTTTATTAAAAAATATTTTAATATATCTACAAAGGAAATATGTTGTGTACATAAAAAATATTACAAATATTTATTATTAAAATTTTTAATATTTTACTGAAATAGGTTAAATAAGATTTTTAAAAGAAAATTACCGTAATATGTTAAATAAATAGTGATACAAATTACTAAAACACTACTGGGTATGATAGGGTCAAACTAAAAGTGAAAAATAAATCATATTACGAGGTCACGTTGTAATCCTCTCGTTAGAGTTTTATGTGGGGCACTAACTGAAATCAAGTGAACTTGGGCATTTTGCATAAATTGTTTTAAAATATTTTTTGACATATTTTACGTGACATGACTGGAGATAGAAAATATCAACTCAAGGATATATTCCATACTAAGTTGGTTTTCTCAAATAAACCTAGGCAATGCTAAAGGTACGAAAACCGAGAATTTTCAAACACTACTTTTATGAGCCAAAACTGTTCGATTTATTTAAATGTGTGTCAAACCTAAATATATTAATCTCAAATATATCGAATTCATTTAAAGAATATTTATATTTAATTTGCCTTGCCAAATGCCATGCCTAAAGACCAAAAATAGATTGTATTATGAAATACCCCTAAATCCTTAGTTGTTCGGATAAAATTAATTTTAATTCAAACTTAATTATTCCTCAGACCCCATAGTAACTATCTTATAAAGAATATTATCCTTGAAATATATCAAGTCAAAAATTTTATCTAACTCGTCGGTAAAGACAAATGTATTTTTCGACCATTCCGGAAGGCTGTTTTAACATTCAAAAAATACAGAAATATACTTTCAGATATCTTTTATAGTTGAAACTTGGGATATTTTCTTCATATCTTGCCTTCTATCATGCGCAATTTTTTCGGAAATTTTGGATGACGTTTTTCTTGAATCCCTTAAATTGATACATAACTGATTTAGTGGTCCCTTATAAGTCATAAAAGGACAACTAATTTCAAGGTGAAATTTTATACATGATCCTCCAGGCAACATTTCTAAAGTATTCCCAGAATCTCATAACTTTCTGATGATTTTTCGATTATTGTTGTAAATCGTATTTTTAGTCATCGGTAGGCACATCATTTGGTTTTTAATCATTTGTAAATTGTTAAAAATGTTCCAAGCCTTCCAAGTCAGCAAATTTGAATTCTCCATTGCTGTTATACCTTGGAAACTTAGCCCTAGTACTTGCTTTTGCTTTATGAAAATGTTGTGATTGTTTTTAAGCTAAATAACCTATTTATTTGGCTATTAAAGC
>PHNY01226804.1:17467-29283 GCA_003724115.2 Anethum foeniculum
CCTTCTCATTTCTTCAAGCCATTGGTAAGAGAAATACATGCTCATAAGAACACTATAGAAACACTCTCTCTATTGCCTCAAAATTTCAAAAACGTTTCTTGATTTTAAGTGAACTTTCTTTCATGTTTTAACTTAATTTTGGCTTGTTTTCATCACCCTTTCCTCAACCTAGCATACATTCTCGGTCACAATTGTTTAGTCATCCTCCATGCCCTTCTTTGATAGCCTCTGTGTGCTCATTGAGCCTTGAAAATTCAGTTCTTAAAGCCCCTAAATTGAGCCCTTGTTTGTGACTTTTTCGGCAACTACTTTTATGTGTTTTCAGCTTCGATCCTAACTATTATCGCTTGTACTTTTCTCTTGAACTAGAGGTGCTTGAGCCTTTTTAAGGGCAATGGTGATAAATTAGTTATTTTACTTGTAACTTGTGTACTTGTGCTTATATTGTTAGATCTACTCATCTATGCACACTTTTTTAAATTTCGTTCGCTTTGGCAGAAAAACAAACTTGTTCTTGATTTATTTGTGTATAGTGTGTTTTGGAGCCAAAGGATAAGCTACCAAGAGGAATTAACTTGATCTTCTATTTTAAAAGTCCTTACACTCAAAGTTGAAATTTTGAAGTGTTAAAGTGAACTAAACTAATTTTTATTCAAAACCAAAGCACTCACATCTTGTTATCTCCTTAAGTGGTATAAATCTTTGTTTTTCAGAATCGAAATATAACTTAAGTTTGCTTGATCTTGGATTTATTAATTTGTCACTTGTTCTCAAGGAGATATTTTGAACAAGTACCTAACAAGCTTGACCACTCGGCCAAACCGAGCTATACTCGGTCATAGTGAAGTACTTTGGCTCCTCTTGCTTGTTTCCATCCTTCAACAAGGATACATATCTAGTTATAATCTTATGTTATTAAGTCCTTAAATCGCTTTTGAACCTATCTTCGAAAAGGACTTAGAAGAAGCAGAATTACTCATCCGGTTTTACAAAATTTGGTTGAATTTAATGCTACTTGCCTTGGTCGGTTTTGATTATTTAAATATATTTACCAAGTGCTTTAAGCAAGTTGTAGTCCTGTATATCATTATCCTTACCATGCTTTAGAACTTAACTTTCAAAAGGACTTGAAAAGCAAGACTATAGTAATTCGTTTTTACATATTGGAGTTAGAAGCTCTATTCAGTATTTATTGTTTATATTTGGCTAAATAGACTTCATATTTGTGCATTCACGTTTATTTTCTTGTCTTGCGTTTGTTTATTTAATTTTTCCTTATTGTGACATATCCATGAAATTTATATATTTTTTGGACTATGTAAACGCATATTAGCGTGGCAAAATCCAAACTAGTTTAATGTGTAATAGCTTCCTTTATTATATAAATATCGAATATAATGTGTTATTGCAGCTTGTGCTCTTTTCTTTGTAGTGGGGAGTGAACTGATGTGATCCATGTTCTAAGACCCAAGTCTTAGGCGTATAGTTAACAGCCTTTGCACGGTGAAAAAAAGAAAAAACCCGAGACCTAAGACATAAGACCTGAGATCCGAGACCGGAAAAGAAGAAGAAGTACAAGGCTACCAAAGGGTTTGCAAGTGCTTGAGGAGGTGGCTAGGTGTTTTGCTGCAAGATACTTCTTGTGATTTGTAGTTATCTATTTACTTTGAGGAGGTTACGTGTGTGTAACTCTCTAGGATAAATTTAATAGTGGATAGTTGTAAAGACTTATTCACCTACTATAAACGAGTTTCTTTACAGTAGGGGTGAGCAGAATCATTAGGGGTTGCGACATCGCGAACTAGGATAAAATCGACGTATCTTACTATCTCCTTTTCGTATCTTTAATTTCATCACTTGATTTAATTGTTTACAAAAAATTAAAAGAGGAGAAAAGAAATTCTTCAAAGAGCCAAGCTTTAAATTTTTAAAAGGTGATAAGTTATTTCGACCCCCCTTCTAGTTTATCGAACCCTCTCATAAGACCTATGAATTGGTACTAGAGCAGTGTTTTTGACCATATATCTTGATTATTAAATTAATCAAGGAATATGACTAAAAGTATATCCTGGTGGGTTTATCGACTATTGTAAAAGTCCTTAAACAAAACATTAAAAGTCTTTTTAATGGCATACTTAAGTAAGATTGTTTGCAGGGAAGGACTGTCGAATTTTCAACCACCTCTATTTGATCGTACAAACTTTGCTACTTGGAAAACATGATTTACAATATATGCTAGATCTCAAAGAGTTAAGGTTTGGATGGCCATTAAGGATGGTGTTTTGATCCCTATGAAAAATGTAGGTGATGAACTTATCGAGAAGAAAGTTAGTGTATATAACCCCGACGAAGAAAGTTGAATGAACATAGCCACTAAAGAGAAAACTGGTCTTCACTAGTAGTGCACTTGCGGGAAAAGAATATAAACGTGTTAATAATTGCAAGTAGGCACAAGAAATGTGGAACAAATTGGTCATTACTTATGAGGGTACAAAAGACAATAAAGAATCCCAAATTGATACTTTAATTTAGGTGTATAAAAATTTTAAACCCCTCGAAAACGAGACCATCATTGATAAGGAAACGAGGATTACTCATATTATCGATTAACTTTCACAACTCGGAAAAGTTTATACTACGAACAAGAAAAATTAAAGTTACCACAATAAAGGAAATGCATAAACTAAATTCATACCCTATCAGTAACTTATTCGGAGATCTACGTGCTTGCGGGGAAGATAATATTCCCGAAAAGATCCTTATTAAGGTCAAAGATAAAAGGAAGAACATGACCTTAAAAGCAATTTTAATCGATGAAGATGAAAATGACTATGAATTGAATGAAGAATTAAAAATCTCCATGAACAAGAGATTGCACTACTTTTAAGATAAAATTCGTCATCTTTTGCAAAGTAAATCTCAAAGGTACGGAAAATATTTTCTTAAGTCGAGTAACCAACGTCTTTAAATGAAAAGTAAACAAAAGTAATAATTTCCAACCTTCGAACTTTAACAAAGGCAAAGTACTCAACAAGCTAATATTCACAATATTATTATTTAAAATAAAACATTAGCAAATATATAAAAAGAAGAACCCGTATTGTACGGACTATACAGTATTAAAATTTTTGTTCGGATAGTCGTTACTTGGGCAGGTATACGGGTTTATTTATTTAATCTCTTTTCATGGACATATTTATTTTTTTAAATAGCTATTTTATTTTAATACATGTAACCATTCTAAAATAAACATCATCTCTTAGCCTTTTTATATTAAAAACTATTTACCCCATCTATCTATTTAATCTTTTTTACTTATTTATTTTTAAGAAGCTATTTCATTTGTAATACATTTAACTATTCTAGAAAAAATACGTTCTCTTAGTCAAATATATTTACTTAGACAGGTTCATGAGTTTATCAAATATAAAACCAATTTTGACTTTTCCAATTATTTTAAAAGTTTATATACGTATTTTAACATATGTACTTATTGGAAAAAAATGTTGTAACAAAAATACATTGCCAAGTCTTACTTATTTCCTTAGAAAATCCAATAATAAAAAATACTTGCATGGTCTAACATAGCTATTTACTTTGAAATTATTTTAATGGCCTTTGTAAATAGGAAAAATTTAACTATTGAAATCAAAATGCATGTATTTGGTTCACCGTATTCTTTTCAAAAATTATTTATTTAGGTGGGTTTACATTTTAAAACACATTTTAACGGTGCTAATTATTTTAAAAGTTATTTAGGTATTTTAAGTTCTAACATGTCCAATTATTGTAAACACCTAATTTAATGAAAATATATATTTAGGCTTACCTATTTTTTAGCATGTCCAATTAGTAAAATATTTAAATAAGAATAATTAAATATTAATATTTCAGAATCTATTTATTTGGGATCGTTTAAGTTTTAAAACATATTTTAACAGTCCTAATTATTTTAAAAAATTATTTACGTATTTTAAATTTTAACATGTCCAATTATTGTAGCTAAGTAATTTAATGAAAATATATATTTAGGTTCACCTATGTTTTTTAGAATATCCAATTGATAAAAAATTTAAATAAAAATGCAGCAGGTTATAAATTACTATAAATAAAAAATTCTGCACAGATATATCTTTTACATAGTAATCTTTTTTTTTGTTTGACAAGCCAACATATATTTTTTTTTTGTTGTAATCTATTTAGGAACATATTTTACGAACTCTATTACACAAACGAGTATATTTCTTTTATTTAGTATATACCGAGTATATATCTATTATATTAAAACCAAACAATCAAAAGTTTTGTTAGTAGTATATAACAACTTAATTAGGTTTAATTATTTTTATCACTGTATTAACTTTAATTACTATATTAATCGTTTATCCTTTTCAACAAAAACACACTATTTTTTTTTATTTTTCTCAACTAAAATAGCTCATTTTTCAAAAATATAACGGGAAATTCAATTCAATAAAATAAATAAAATATTATAATTACTAACAACTACTATTTTTAATCCTAATTTGTATATATAAACCAATTACCTTTTTTTAAGTAAAACTTGTTACCTTTTTATTTTCCCCAACTAAATTGTCTATTTTTCAAAAATATCACCTAAAGGCGCCCAATTCAATTTAATAAAATATTAGAATTACTAACAAATAACATATCAACTTTCTCACCTCAAACCTATTAAATTTTCTATTTGAAACACAAATTTGCTACTTTTCGAAATGATAGGTATAATTTTTAATTTAGTTGAAATTTAAATTAAAGTGAAAAAATATGTAATAATAAAAAAAATTGGTCCCACTATTATAAACTAGTATGACTATTAATCAAGGCTACAGATTTTAGTTCTGATTTATGAACAGGTTTTTGTTCAACTTTGATCTTGATTTGGTGCTACATACCAAACTATGATATGCACTAATTGAGGTAGCAAAATTATGTTCTGCCAATATATTTGAAAGAAACCTGTAATATTTAAATCGTAATGTTTAAAGATCACATTTTGAAGCTTACCGAGAACATATTAAATATAAGATTTATATTATAAAATGATTTATAAATAAGTCACATATTAAATATAAGATTAATATTATAAGATGATTTATATATATACAAATCACAACTCAATAGTGTAATACAACTAAGGGAAAATATTAGTAGCCAAAAAGTTATGTCTTCCCTCATGAATTTAAGTAGGGAGCACTATAACCTACAACTAGATGTGTTGTTAGTACCCTTTCTGCTGGCGTTCTACCCAGCCAAGAGGAAGACAATTCCCAACAATCTACTTTCTTTATCATCATCTCCTTTACAGTCGAGATCAGAGAGCTTGCTAGTTCCAGGTTCTACTTTCTCCGTATCAACTCCAGGATCTCCTTTAACCAAATACTTCCACCCTTCAATTTGGTTTTGTTTGGTCAAATATTGTAAAGGAAACTTACCACCCGCAGGTATGAACAAAAGTCAAATATTGATGTATCAAGAACAATCCCCGTTGTATTGGACTGTAACAGAATCTTTATTTTCTTTTAAAATACTTGAACGGGTGACACTGCATAATTCAAGAAACATTGGTTAAAAGATAAACTACAAGGAGATACAACAATTTACTTACATTATTTAAAAATCATAAATTAGGGATAAACTACCAAGAGATGCAACAATTTAACTTTGAAATTAAATACTTTTTGATATATACACACACATTATCTCATTAATCTGGTAAGCTAAACCTGTGAAGCAAATGTTGTTCTATGTTTCTAATTTTATAAACAATAAATTACATCAAACACTAAGAACAACAAACACACTAGCTACCAGATGTAAAGTAAAATTATTTGATTGGTCTCATCAAATAAAAGTTTAAATACTAAATAAAGATTTTACCCGTTGGAAACAAGAAAAATCATATATGTTTGTTATGGAAATTCGGCATGGAATTAAAGACCTTCTTCAAGAGATTGTTTATGGACTTCAAGATATTCTGACTTTACTAAAGTAATATAAGGAAGTTTGATAACATGGATTTTTTCTAGAGCTTGTGAATTTGTTAAGGTTAAGGAGAAAGGACTTGGTTGGTATGATGGAATAACTTCACAAGAGTGTACAGTCAAACTTTAGAATTGTCTTAATTTATATATATCTTGATGTACACAGATTATATATTGTATGTGGATGTGGATGAAAATCTGTATTCAATATACATAGGGATAATTAATATCAAAAAGAATTTATTAGGATTCTATTCATCTATATATTTGGATTTTATAAATATCTAAAAAATTATATTTTTATCATTTTGAATTGTCTTATAAATTCCATTGTATACTACTCGGCGTAATAGTTTGTTTTGTAGATATGGTCCAGTGACTTGTGTCTCATTCTGCATTATTAAGAAAATGGAGGTTGAAAAAGATATAAACTTTATTATTAGTCTTATATAAATTTAAGTTTTTATTAATATTTACGGAAAAAAATCAAGTACCCATATGTGTGTGTATATATATGTGTGTGTAAATTTTATTAAAACTTTTTAAAGTTGCAACGGTACAAATAAACAAATGGACGGCTGGGATTAAAAGGCTAATGTCATATGAACTAAAAAAAGCTGTGGCATTTTTGTAAATAAGTGAAACTTTATGCCATTTCAATGGACCTAAAAAGTTTTACATCTATTTTTAATTTTCTCCTTTAAAAAAAGTCATGGAGGCAGCAACTTAGAGCAGGGGAAAGATCTACAATTCACACTCAACATCTTGCTAAACAAGGAGAAACATCAAGATCATATCTCCGTACACAAAGGGTTTGGAATAAAGAACATCATTTTGAGTAGTTGATCATTGGTGATCTTGACTTAGGAGTGAGAACTACAAGGGCCACACAAAATTAATTTCATTTTTAAGGGTTTCTTTCAGAAATGGTGCCTAAGAAAGTGGATGAGGCACTTGAAGATCCAGATTGGGTTATTGCTATGCAAGAAAACTCAATCAATCAGAAAGTTTGGAAGCGGGTACCCAGACCTAAAGGAAAATCTGTTATTGACACTAAATGAGTATTCAGAAATAAATTAGATAAGATGGCATTGTAACGAGGAACAAAGCCAGACTAGTTGCTAAAGGTTATTCTCAAGAAGAAGGAATAGATTATGATGAAACATATGCACCAGTAGCAAGACTTGAGGCCATCAGGATGTTTCTGGCATTTGATGCACATGTAGATTTCAAAGTTTATCATATGGATGTGAAAAGTGCATTTCTGAATGGAGAGCTGGAAGAAGAAGTGTATGTAAAGCAACTTCCAGGTTTTGAAGATCCTAATCGGGTGGACTTTATGTATTTTCTATTCAAAGCACTCTATGGACTCAAGTAAGTACCAACGACATGGTATGACACTCTATCAGAATTCTTACTTGAAAATGGTTTCACTAGAGGTGCCATAGCTAAAACTCGCTTTCATAAAATGCATAAGTCTGATATGATATTAGTTCAACTCTATATTGACGATATTATATTTGGTTCTACAAATGATGATTTTTGCAAGAGGTTTTCTAAGTTAATGCATAGTAAGTATGAAATCAGCATGATGGGAGAGCTGACTTCTTCCTTGGACTGCAAGTGAATCAAAGGAAAGATGGTATATTCATCTGTCAATCCAAGTACATCAAAGATCTTCTCAAGAAGTATGTAGGCTCCCATGCCAACTACTTGATCATGACAAAATTGGTAAGAAAGTTGATATCAAAAGCTATAGAGGTATGTAGGCTCATTATTATATCTTACTGCAAGTAGGTGAGATATTATGTTTGCAACATGCTTATGTGCTATGTTTGCAACATGCTTATGTTCTAGGTTTCAGGTTGATCCTAAAGAATCTCATCTTATAGCTATTAAGAGAATATTTAGATATCTTAAGGGGACACTAAATCTTGGTATTTGGTACCCCAAAGATACAGGATTTGATCTTGTTGGCTATATAGACTTGGATATTGCAAGTTGTAAGATTGATCGGAAAAGTACTTCAGGAAGTTGTCAATTTCTTGGAAGAAGATTGGTGTGCCGGCATAGCAGCAAGAAGCAGCACTCAGTATCCACTTCAACTCTTGAAGCTGTATATATAGCTGCTGGAAGCTGTTGTGCTCAGATCTTGTGGATGAGGAATCAACTCCTAAACTATGGACTATTATTGTCAAAGATTCCAATATTCTATCACAAAACAAGTGCCCTAGAAATCTCCAACAATCCGATAACAAAGCATATTGATATTAAGTATCATTTTATTAGAAAGCTGTCACGAATGGTACTCTGGAATTACATTTTGTACCCACAGAGGACCAAATTACAGACATCTCACTAAACCACTTGATAAATCCACTTTCTTAAAGCTGGTTGGTGAACTTAAGATGTTAAATCTTTCTAATTAATTAATTAGAAGTCAATAACTGCAATTTCTCCCTAATGAATTCAATTGTTGATCAATTTCAATATTTTTAAGACTCTTAAACTCATTTACCAATTTTTAATTCTTGTAAACAAATATTTTTGTGCTTGTATCTAATTAATATATATTTAAGCACACAAATATTCTCATTTTTACTTGAAAATAATCCAATTTAAGGAAATAAACATTATTGGTTATCTTCTGAAAATTGAAAAGTGAGTAAAATGAAAAGCAGCATAATTTTATTTACTTAAGTTATTATTTTATCAATTTAATGATAATAATTGTAATTGTAATTTTAAAAGTAAAATTGTGATATCTTAATTACAGTGGATTTTTGTTTATTTAATATCCAAAGAAATTCACTTTAACTAAAATAAAGAAGAATAAATAATTTTAAATAAATTATTGCCAAATATCCTTTTATAAGAATATTTGTTAATAATAAAAGAAATTATTTATGAATTATAAATCTTGTTGTATTTATATTTAATTTATCATTTAAGTATTAAGTTGTGATTTTGTTCTTAAATTAATCTAAATATAAATTCCTAAGAATTGGTAGAAAAATGTCTAAGTGATACGAGTCCACCATGACCCCCTTATACAATTATACCTGTCGAATCCTAAAACTTAAATTTTTTGAAATCTTAAATTTTTTCTAAGTACTAGCCCAGCTGTCGACTTCAATCTAGTTGGGGACTTAGAATTTATTTCTACTTAACTGTAGGACTGCTATCGACACTTGGTACATTTCACTAAATATATACTAAGTAGCAACACAAGTACCTTGTGTCGACACCTAGTATTCCACTTAGCCTTTTCAGACTAAGTGCCTACAAGGAACTCAAGTGTCGTCTCCTAGTGAATTATACTAGAGGATTGCTGGCGACACCTAGATTTTTTAGTCAAAAAAAATTCTATGTGCTAATAGTGTAAGACACAATGACCACGCCTAGAGTGTGTAGTGTGTTGATGGTTGTCTACACCTGACTTATCCCTGACTTATCTTTGTATATATTGCTGTTGTAATTCAATTCCCTTACAATCTTAACAGCAAACAGGGAGCAAACAGGGAGCACTTCCCGTACACATTCTCAGGGAAAACATGAGGCTTGGTTGGTCTTTCAACTTTGATTCAACAGGTTGGAGTAGCTACTACTTAGAATCAAAGATGAACTTTGGCCGCCTGATCATGCAGAAATTTCAGGAGCATCTACAGTCTAATCTAAACTACATCATATATCCCAGATTCCTACAAATTGTTCAGAATGGCAAGCTTACAGCTGAGCAAAGGAGTTGGTTTCCTACTAACAATCTTATTGATCCTTCAAAGATGCTAGCCAAAATTGCCATTCTACTCAAGAACCAGCAGCATTATCCTAAGAACAACAGTGGTAGACCTCAGCTCTTACTAACAGATTATATGAGAGAGTGATTTCCTCTTATTGAACAACAGGTTCAAGATGATGCTGAGGAGATTGAGAATCAGGAAGCAGGGGATGCTGCAGGGGTGCAAATGGAACAGGAAGCTATTATCGCTCAACAACAAGGAAATGTTCCAGCAACCCCTGAATATGTTCAAGAACAATAAATGTAAGACATTCCAAAAGTGCCAGAAGCTGATGAAGGTCAAACTGAACCTGAAAGAGAAGTTGAGCCAATACAACAAGATGATGATATGTACAGGCCAGATTTCTCCGTAGTTGGGTTTGCATGTATGAATCCAAAACCACAGAGGAAACTACAAGCTGTGGGTTCATTTTACAGTTGCCTCAGTGGTTTTACATTCATACCTGTAAGCCCAGTCAGTTTATATAAGGACATACGAAAATAAGAAAAGTGAAGTGAACCCACATCTCTACCTCCTCAGAAGAAATCTAAAACCATTGAGGCAACTGTAAGCTCCCATGTATGTTCTCAAAAAGATACATTAGATGAAAAGGCAACTAAATAGTTCCCTAGATTCATCTTCTCAACAGGATGAGTCTATTGAAATTCGCCAGTCGGCCATGGCATCTGAACGAGTGTCACCACCTCAACACCACAAAGACTCCATTGCATAGTGAGGTTGTACACACTAAGGATGTATTGACAGAAACAGAAAGTTCAACCGTATTACGGTTAAAATCTTCTGAGATTGCTCCTTCATAGGACACTCTTCCTTCACAGGTGTTAGGAGAGGGTGTTGTTGTAACTGCTACTGAAAGTACAGCACCTACACCAGGAATAACAAACCTGGATGCATCTGCGGATAAGGGATCTGATATAGGTGCGGATCAGCAACCCACTGGTGATGAACCAGATTCAACTGGTGAGCCTAAGGGGAAAGTGTTGTCACCAACACTTGATAGAACTGAGGAACAGATTCCAATTATGACGACCTCACTTACTCTCCCAGAGATTCCAACTCTGGAACAGTTATCTCAAGATGACAGGGAACTTGTCTCGAATGAGGATGGGGAATTGGGAACTCCCATTGAACCACCACTGACCTCCTTAAGGATGGCTATAGTGATTTCTTCTACAAGTAAATCTGATCTTGGGAGCTACGAGAGGAGTGAAAAAGATACCGTGAGGTTGAGTGACACCCCTGTCCCAAACCTGAGTGAAAGAGTGCATAGTAAAACACTGTGAGAACCCACTACACCCACCATAACAATACTCCTCGAATCAACTTATCTCAATATGTTCATACTTCAGATTTGGAAGCAATTCTAAATGCAAGGTATAAGAATTTTCTTGAACATCTGGAAAGGAGAGACAGAGAGTTCCATGAAGTTATAGCTGCCAAAGATCGTAAATTCAGAGAGGAACTACAAGTTAGAGATGCCAATATTGAAAATCTTAATAAGAAGCTTTTCAGAACTGAGCAGGAACTTGGAACTCTAAGGACAATCATGAATGATGTGTTGACTCAAAAGAACACTAACACTGCCATACTTGGAGCAAGATTGGCCATTGTTGAAGGTAGGGCCAAAGCTAAATCACCTCAATCTCCAGTTCGGGAGGATAACCCAACTGGGGGGGAGATAACAAGGGCTGAAGAAATAGCTAAGGGAAAAACCAAGATAATGACTATATCTGATGCTGAGGAAAGGGCACCTGAGGTTCAAGCTACTGTTCAAGTAAGTAAAAAAGCTGAAGTCAGTATATCAAAGACAGTCGAGGAAGCTAAAGCTGAAGAAAGAACTCCAATTTTCTCAATTATTGATCCACTTGCAGATATTCCTATGGGAGGAGGTGTTAGGTCCCAATATGTTTGTAGAAGGGGGGGTTGAATACAAACTATACCGTTTTCTCGAATTTAATTGCGGAATAAAAATTGAAACAAAGTTCAAGTTAAATATAACTTATATTAAACT
>PHNY01226818.1:0-15048 GCA_003724115.2 Anethum foeniculum
TACATGTTCTACTTAGTAGAATGTGTTAGATATGCAAGATTTTAATTAAATTAGTGATAATTGTTGAACATGATTCGAAAAATGATATGTCTTGCAATATTTGATGCAATATTAGTTGCAGGATGTATAGGGACTCCAGGACTTCACAAAAAATAGGGACTCCATAGAACTTAACCCTATATATATATATATAGACATATATTGCAGATGATGCAGAGAGGCACTAACAAAACATAAGATGTTGAAGAATACTACATTCACCTTAAGAAAGAAACAATTTCAGTAATTCACATGTTCATTTAAAAATGAAGAGTCGCAGAAATAGCAGAAGTAAATTCAAATTATCAGAAGGATTTAGAAACTAGACTTAGTATTTGGTTTATAACTAGCTGCAACATCTATATACTGATAGCAATTTTGAACAAAAACACTTGAATACTTTAATTAGGTATTGGCAAGCAATATAGAAAAGTAGCATTCAGTTATTATTGTTTAACAATAAAGTTCATGCTTTTAATTGAAAATTGGTAAACTTGATAGAAATGTCCATTGTCCAAGAGCACTTCCACAACTTCAAAGGCTACAGCTACTGTACAACTAAGCAATACTAAAATGAACAAAATAACATAACTACAGAGATTACAGGCACATAAATAAATCTGAAGGAAAAAGTATTCAATATGGAAAATTCAGTAGGGAAAATAACTTTTTTCTATGAAAAGATTTATTTTTATTTTCGCCTCCATGTTTTCTTCATCTTAAATAAAGATTCGATTACAAAAATTAGAGTTTTTATATTACCTGTAACCGTGCTGTGTGTACTGAGACAGGAGATCGGAAAATGCAGGTAGGTCATTGAGCTGTAAAGTCATAATAAAGAACACAGTTACATTAGCCAGAGAAGGGAACATGGAAGTAAGATAAAACTGACTACATTGTTTTCATGTAAAATACCTATAGACCATGTTTGTTATAATCCCCCGACTATTACCTAATTTACTCAAAATTTAAGGAACTATTGCCCCAATTGAATAGATTATATAATACCTTGTAAACAAATGGTAATACATAATTCCCCAAAATAAACTAGAATGTGAACAAGACTTATTCATTCGATTACTTAACGGGATTAAATGTGATTGATTGAGAACAAATCACAAATAGCGAAGGGATTATAGTTCTTGCAAAAAAACATAACCGTGGACAATAATAAGCAAATGATTCCAATATATATACTTGTGAATATGAAAATAGGATCACACCTTTTTTGTTAGAAGATTGAGCTTTTCAACTATATATACACACAAATTTCCAGCATCACCGCCTACTAATTTCTCCATCACATGTACTGAAAATAAACTGGCAGCAATCTGAAAAAGTACATAAACAATGGTCATTGAGTATCTTCGTAGTATGCTGTATGCATTTATAATTGCGCCATGTTTCAGATCAATATCTCACAAAATTATTATTTACAATAGAATATACTAGGAAAAAACAACTACACATTCCCCTTTCAACATAAAATTTGTCTTCCAAGTGAATAATTGTGATTCGATAGAAGAAATGCTGATGTTAATTGATTCTCCCAAAGATTATGCACAATATCTCCAGGGGATCTATAGGTTCAAGAACACTTGGCACATAACCCGCATGGGAAAAGACAATTATGCATCTTCTAGTTTCTATTATAGCTTGACCGGCTACTTCAGGGAAAGAAGTCGTGTTGTGTCGATGAAAGATAGAGATAACAGATAACTTCCTTTTGATGACTTCTGGTTGAATCTCATAAAGAGAGGCTATATTGGTAATGCTTTTAGAGTTTTATGTGCTTCATTATGCACCATGAACAATCGCGCTTAGACGGAGAAAGGCCCTGTCCTTATAGTAAAATAAACCTTTTTCCTCATGAAAATATTCACATACCAAAGTATGATGCAAGTCTATTGTACAGAATTTTGTGATTATGTTTAAAAGAAGTAAACTTCCGTATAGTTAATAGAAAGTTTAGAACTTTTGAAAGGTAGATTAACGATCTCAACTCTTAGACCCTTACTTATAGAGAAACTTTTCATAATCGATATTATCAAGTGTCTGGACCAACATGCTAAAAATCAGTATCGTCTCCAATTCCCCACACCACACAATGAAAGTATGACATGATAAAAGTATTATAAATAGTAAGAAGAAAAACTGAGAACGGAAAAAGGAATATAAGGTTCACCTTCAAACGGATGTACTTGTGATTGTCAAATTCACATAAAGTGTACGACATGATCAAATTTTCTAATATTGAACTGCTGCACCAGGTTGACAAAGCATCTTTCAGAGAGGAGTCACCTTTATCTTTTGTTTTACCAGAATTATCACTGTTGTTTATCCCTTCATTTATTACTTCAGAACTTTGTCTAGCATACAGTAACTTCTTCTGAAGAAAAAGCTCATAAGCCATTATTTCAAGTACAGTGGACTGACAGTTGTATTGGTATGCGAAGCTTCGAACTTCCTTCTCATTTGAGATTTTTATTTGCTTGTTTTGCATACTTTCAATAAATGATATAGGAACAGAAATTTGTTTCCAGAAATTTTCAGATTTTCTGAACTGTTCCAAAACCTCTGCAAACTGCGCAGCCCCTTGCCACAAGGCCTTCATGAAGTTTAGCACGTTAAACAGTATTATAGGGTTGCTGTTCAACAAGAAACAATATTAACTCAGAATTGTAGACCTAACTCAAACAGATAAAGCATGGTATCAACACAAGAAGCATCCCAAACAGCATTGTTAATTGGTGAAAGTTTACCTCTTTATCAAATCATGTGATCTTCCAACAAATTCCAGAACTGCATCTATTAGATCTTTTTCCTTTGGCTGCTTCCGATTATTAGTCTCAATCACTTGGGCCACTGAGTTTTCTTTGCAAGCCATTACGGCAGCAAAAAAAGCTGGCTGCAATCAGATAAAACTAAACTGAAAAACTAATTGGGAGACTTGTGTGATGAATGACTATGAAGCTCCCACTAAATAAAATTATATACACATTTAGTCTTCCAACTAGGAAGCTACAATCTTCAATCCAATTTGACATGTCAGCTAGTTTGAGCATTTTATGTACTTAAGCAGCAGATAATTTAAAGTTTTAAAGACCTTGTTGGCTTATAATTTTCGATTTCTTGACTTATTTATTTATTCAGGTATCATTCAATAATAATCTATAGAGAAAAAAGATTTATATATCCCTAGATTCTGGACTCAGGAGCCAGTGAACAATTACCAGACTAAAATTTTAAAATGGTTACCAAGCCTATACATTGTTGTTTTCTAAATTACAAGTGGAATTGAGGGATCCAGCACACCTTATACTCTTATAGCAATACTAAGCCACTGAGGTTTTAGGTTCACATAAAACAGTTGTTTTTCATATATTTTCCCAATTCATCAATGCTACCAAGTACAAACACATAACTACTCTAAACCACAATTTCTCAAAGTTAGATGTACAATCACATAAATCAAAGAAACGCACTAAAAAGCATATCCAGTAGTCAATGGAATCTTCAAATAGTCCTACCTGATAATTTGCAGCAGATGTCAGCATCTTGATTGCAGCAATGAAAAGATCTTCATTACACAGTGCTTGCTCACATAGAATGCTATCAATTCCAGTTCGGAAATCAATGATCTGCCCCCAACAAAATATCAAATTAAGAATACCCCTCGTAAGCTAATGGCTAATGAGTTTAATAATAAGCTCATAGACATGAACCTGTTTGTCACTCAGTCCAAAACATGCATTTCCAGATATATAGAGTTGTGAATGATCTGCGACAAAGAATAGCATAGACAACAATCTAGCAGCCCCAACTTGTATCGCCTGAATAACATAAAATCTATAGTGATGGTATGTAATAATTTTATAGTACAACAAGATATAATTTATGCATGCATGAGATACATCCTTAAGAGAATTTCCAGGCTTATTTGAGCAATTCACACACTAGATCGCTTGCAGCATCAATAAGAAAATGAGGCATCAGTGCTACTGCTACAGTACCTACTTCAGATGTGAGCAAAATGAATTGCTTACTTGCAGAGATTCACTAGTTAAGTTCGGCAAAGCTGAGCACATCTACAAAATTAGTATCTAAACCTACTTCTGGAAATATTCCTATAATTACATAAACCTCTCTTGCTTGAAATGTCCAGCAGATATACAACATATTCATTGCTGCTCTCTATAGGAAACTGTTACTAGAGTTAGTGAGGAGAAAAAAAGATTATTGCATGACAGGATCAATTTGGATTTAATGCAAGTTCATAAATCGTAATCAGTCTGAAGCAAACTATTGACCAGATGAATACCTGCAGCTTACAAAAATAATAGAGAAGTATGATGTAAATGCAAGAAACAAAACTAGCAGTTGTTTTGATAGAGAAGTAGCGATGCATTAAACATAAGATATTGCAAGTTGCAGGATTCTGATACAATAAACGAATTTGAATTCAATCTTACAGGATTCCGGTAATACGATGTCAAGGACGCCAATGCAGCAACAACAGGTATAGGTTTTGTGGTAGATGAAAGCACTGCTTGGTAAAGTACTGGGAAGCCAGGCAACGCTTCCTGGGAAAAGCATTTGTTATTTACATAATCTATATGGCTATACTTGACCATCAATATGAAGTTTTGAAGCATATGTATACAAAAATAACCACTAAACTACAAATAACAAAAACATAAAAAAAGAAAGTGGAAATGATAAAAATATAAAACAAGTAAATTCATATTCCCTGCAGACGTGGGTGCATAGTTCTGGATGAAGTTTATAAACCATCCCATTGCAGTCGAAAATAGAAAATATAAAGAGTAAGCATTCAGGAAGGTACCACTACTTCTCTGGGTCAAACAAATGCATGTACATATATAACTCGAATATTTACAATCTTGGAGATGATCTACACTCATTCATACTATGGATCTTATCCAAAAAAATAAGAATTTTGAGATCATACCTTTGAAATATCCAACAGCATGCTGAAAAGTATGTCCAACACAGAACCTACAGCCGTCTCTAGTCCTTCAATTTCTACAAGCTCGTAAAGACGGCTAACATAAAGTTCCTGCCATACCATTAGCTGAATTTAAAATTTTTACAAAAATCATCCAAAATCAATCAACACAGTGTAGAACTCTTGTGTAATCTAAAATTTGAATAGATAACAAATTAAGAAATGTCACTGACCTCTAGGGCTTCTGCGGTTGTACATACAATTCGAAAGAGTGAACTGTGAACAGAGGAATCAGAATGCAAGATATCCTTGACAACTTTACCCAGCTTCCTAGAGTACGGGACTGACAAAGTGCATTTCTTTATTACTTCAAGCACCTGTTCCATTGATGATACAAAGGGTAAATGCTGTTAATTGCTTTTATCCATAACATATTTATCAAAATACCTTTCTAAACATTGGTAGAGAAACAACTCACAGTAGAGATGCAACAAAACCTCAATACTAAATGTTTCAGCCAATTATATTTAGTCAAGCAATTAGACCAGATAAGAACTCAGATGGGAGAAACCCAGCTGCTCGAAAGATTTAAGAGTATACGCCCATACAGCTTATGAATACTGAGCTTAGCTATCTAGTAATAACAAATCAGTCCAGCCAGTGTTTCTAATAATGTTAGACTCCGCCCATTTTTATAGATAATGCATTGTTTCAAACAAACACCCGACTCTAATTATTAAAGATGATATATACCAAACACCCTCGTACATTTTTATAGATAATGCATTGTTTAAAACAAACATCCGCCTCTAATTATTAAAGATGATATATTCCAAACACCCTCATACATATAAAATTGACTAGTTAAGAATAATCAAGAACATCATTAAGCATATATCAATAGTAGAACACAAGATGTATGTTTACAACATAATTAAACTACAAACTACCAATGACCTTCAAAATTTTCTAAATAATTTTCTTTTAGATCAATTAGAATCAAAACCAAGTATAATGAACAGGTCATACTGTCAAGGAACCATATACTCTAAAACCTCAAGGTGTTAGAGAAAGACCCTTTTCAGGATCTTATATTAATATCCTAACACTCCCCCCTCACTCGAAAGCACATTTATGGGTCGAAGAGTGGATCACGGGCGCCCATCTTTGGGGCATAACTTTGCCTTTCATGTCCATAATAAATTGTGAGAATTTTGGGGGTGGCAGGGAGTCGAACCTGAGTTCTCCCACCAGCCTGAGATCTGATACCATGTCAAGGAACCATTTACTCTAAAACCTCAAGGTGTTAGAGAAAGGCCCTCTAAAACCTCAAGGTGTTAGAGAAAGGCCTTCTTCAGTATCTTATATTAATATCCTAACACATACATGCCAAAAATGAGAAAAAGGTCATAGAGTTCAAGAAAGGCTGAGTTAAGACTTAAAAAGCAAAGAATTTTTAGGTGGAGAAAAAAAAGGCTGGCGATAGGGCCAACCCTGAACAAACCACAGCAATTTCTAAAAGCTTTTAACTTGCATCATCTACTAGCCACAAACTAACAGAACAATTAACCGATATGACAACGCCTGACTTGTTGCAAAGTCTCAGTAGGAGGCAGACAAGAGCACAACATATATAATAAATGTTCTAAAACAATTCAAGAAAGTAGCTGAGAGATACCTTTAGCATCACCTTCCAGCGAACGTCCTTCACTTTGTATTTCCAGTATTCATAATTAACTAAAACATACTGGATGGAGAAAACAACAAGTGCCAGAACAACATCATTTTCTACTCCAGTCTCAACAAGTTGCATAGTGAAGTCCAACACTGCGAATTTTAATTACCAATGCCATGTTACAATGTATGACAACAGAGAATAGCAAAAGCGCTCATATCTAGGTAATAACAATAATGGAAGAACAAGCTTCCCATTAAGTGTACAACTACATGTATATTATATGTCATAGCAGAACTCATAAAGCAACAGATAGAAAGGGATGACCAGACAAATGTCATTAGATGTAAGACAAGTCCTAGATATGATACGAATTAAAATTGGCATGAGCAAGGAAGACAAAAACACACCGCAATAAAGAAATACCAGAAAGAAATTATCACAAATTTCTACAAAGGATAAAGATAGATGAAACAACCAAAACAAACTATTCACTTGCCTGAAATAACCAACGGATAGCAACTCTCGTTCTGCTCACAATCAATCAAAATCATTTTAGCGAGTCTTCCAGACAACAACCATGAACCGCTTCAACAAAGGAAAATGAAGTGCAAAAGAAGTTGCATATTTCAATAAGACATTATGTAAATATATCTACAAACTTTTTCAATGCTGAAAATATAGTACTAATATTTTGACAAAATCAGAAATCAACACTTTCGATACAGACAATTTAATTAATGAAATAATTTGAGTTTTTCTATATTATATTCCAGAAATAGAAGTAATTGTGATTGATTAGTGTTTTAACTTCAAATTATGTTAGCTGAGTAGACTATAAGCAACATTCTGCATTAATGGTGACAGAGTTAAAAAATGAGTTGTTTCCTACATTCAATTATTGTTGTAGGTAGATGAAACAAATTTGATATTAACTTCCGAGTCGAAGGGTTTCTGTTTAAACTTTTGCAATAATCTTTATAAATCAGATTCTAAATTGTCAACTACTGAATGAATCAATTATGAATGCTACCAATTCTCTACGAAGATAGGTTTCCTCCCCTTGTTTCCGACCTTTTTCTTTAAGTTAAACCTAAATTCTGTGAGAAGATAGATGATGGAGATGGAAACAACATAACATAATGTGTGTGTGGCAATTCTATGGCTAATGTGGTGCAATAATGCCTCCTCTTGAGGGCAGTCCGAAGATACACTAATATAATATTATATTTAAGTTAACAAATTAAAGAAACATACAGGTATGCGAATGACGGAGGAATAGATAATTAAGGGCCACGAGTATTTATATACTAAATGATATTTTATTTGTAGACATGAGAAAGCACCAAGTGCTCTAAAAAAGATAAAGACCTGCACAAGTGTACAACTAAAAAACGGTGCATCCAATTGAATCTCTCGGTGAACAATCTCAATATGTTTGGAGTGTGAACTGTGCACTATGCATCATAACAGCCAACTTATGTAGGTTCCGGGCACAGACATATATATATATATATATATTCACCTTGATAAACCATTAGAGCCCACACCTAAAGGATTCGTGTTGAAGGCAACATCAAAGATATTCGCCTTTAACGCCATTGTAGAAACATAAGATGGAGAGCTGCAAATGAAACATTAAGTATAGGTCAACTATGATGACTATGCCGAACACAAAATAAATATTTAATAAAACAAATGTAAACAGATGCTGCTAAAATATGCTTGCAAAATCAGTAGCATAATATGCCAGAAACTTGAAAAACAAACATTGTTTCTTTCTCTTCCTACATAATTAGTGAATGTCAGAATCAAAATTGATTTTGTATGTTGAAACAACATTTGATCCAAATATGACTACGAATATAGGATGTGAAACTAATTACCAGCATAGCATCTTTGTCAATATAATAACACCCATCGACATCATTAATGCACCATTACTATTAGGAGTTAACTTTTTGACTGATGCGCAGATAAGCTCAAGCACGTTCACCCTACATTTAAAATAAAAGGTTATGTAAGAAAAGAGAATTAGAGAGTGTTTATATTGTGTTAAAATATCTATAATCAGAATAGTAAATACACTTTATGTGAATCCATTACACACATACTTATGTAAGTTCCCATTCACATGGATAGCTCCCTCGACTGATGGATTTCCGGTGCTGATGAGAGCATAGCATGCAGCCTAACAAGCAATAAAGACAAATAATACATATTTTAAAAAACACCAATACTATATATCTGAAAATTTATGATCACCACATTTATATATTTAAGGCATGTTGCTCCGAAGAAAAAATAACAACAATCGAAAAGGTTTTTTTTTTTAATTGTCAATTAGCTTTAAAGACCATATAATTAGTGCGGAGGGCGGGGAGGGGGGGGGGGTGTTTGCATCAATTGCATCACATATAATGAGCTCTAGTAGCATATCTATCTATCTATACTATACTAATATAAGCAGAACACCCTCTATTTGGTAGGTGTCCTTACGGTACACTAAATAACAGCCGTTAGATCTTAAGCCTGATAGATGAGAACCGTTATATCTAAACCACTCTCATAGGTTCAGGGTTCAAATCCCGTCAACAGCATATTATAGTTAAACATTTATATTCTTTATTTTCAAAATTATTTCTAGAGGTTCGAGATTCAAGTACCATCGATATCATATTATCATGGAAAACATGACACTAATTCTATAAACACACATTATGTGCCAAAAGACCAATTACCGTGCTGAAGGTGACCAGTCGACAGAGCAAGTCAAATATTACAAGGACCTCCTCAGTGCTATCCAGATATATCTTCTGTGCCAACCGCAACAGCAGCACAGCAACGCCAGATTGTGTGCACTACATGAAACATAAGAAATTCAACCACCGTTATCATCTCTAGCCAAAACACATTCACTATTAAATTACATGAAGTTACATTACAGAAGTCAAATGAAATAAGATGACAAAACACAAAGGGGAAACAAAAGTTGTTTCTGCCGTTAAAACCACAGAGTTAGTCTCATTTAACTATACAAATACATATGATTTACTTTTCTTCAACATATATTCCTAGTAATGAATGACTATATCATTAGATGGTAAAAAATGGTCAATAGCTTGATAAATTGATAATGCAGTTATGATGTGTTAGATTTGGTTGGTGGGGCGTGGGGGTGTCGAGCATTCAGGGTATTAATATTAAAATCAGTACTGTAATCCTATTTTCACTAAAAATAATGTGCTTAGAAAGAATAACTGGAGTTTCTTACCCAATATTAAGGGGCATTTTTCACTTTAGAAATCCATAGTGGTTGGCCATGAGTTTCAAAATAAGAGGGGAAGCGTTCAGGGTATTAATATTAGAATCAGTACTGCAGTTCTATTTTCACTAAAATAATGTGCCTAGAAAGAATAGCTGGAGTGTCTTACCCAATATTAAGGGGAATTTTTTACTTTAGAAATCCATAGTGGTCGGCCATGAGTTTCAAAATAAGGTGGTACCACTTGTTACATTTATAGTTAATTAAACTGCATCAAACTTGAAGATCCTATCATTTTTGTAACTTGAAAATATAATAATGTGCCTAGAAAGAATAACTGGAGTTTCTTACCCAATATTAAGGGGCATTTTTTACTTTAGAAATCCATAGTGGTCGGCCATGAGTTTCAAAATAAGGTGGTACCACTCGTTACATTTATAGTTAATTTAACTGCATCAAACTTGAAGATCCTATCATTTTTGTAAATTGAAAATAAAATAATTACAAATTTGAATTTTGCAGGTAGAAGACACGGATATTTCTTACTCTTTGACAACAAACTTAAGCATCAGAAATATTAAGCAGCGAGAATATACCGAAAAATGAGTGTTAAGATAAAACTAAGATAAGTTGAGACATAAAACAGAAGTTAGAAATAAATGACATAAGATGATTTATCATAACTAAGATCAGTACTGGCATGGATCATTTAAGCAATGAATTCTATTGCAGTTAATTCCTAAAATTTCTATGCACCCATTCACAATAGCATAGATTTGATGCTGCACACTCCGATGGTGGAACCGGAAGGAACTAATTAAAACAATATTATCCAAAGACACAATATCCAGGTGACACACTTTAAATCAAACTATTTCCATAAAGTTCGGTAAAAGATATCCAAAAAGAGATGGTGGGAAATAAAAATTACTATCACGTACCTCCCACCGTACAAGAGCAGTATTTCCATCAATCAGCTTTAATATACGGCCACGCGTTTTAGAAGGAATAAGGAACCCTTCAAGGCCAGAAACACATAACGGTCGTTGAGTCTCGACAACCGAGGAAGCACTATTGACCACAGAACCTCCATTTATCTCACACAGTGATGACAATCCAACAGATTTATCAAGAAAATTGTACCTGTTGATGTAATTAAAAAAAAAACAACTTTAGGCATGTCTGCAGAAGAAATGCCAGAACATCATGGAAGTTCAAGCAAATTGGACACACCATTGTTTATGTTAGAGAATTGAAGATATCAACGATCTATGTTGCCTTGTCAAATCAACATCAATCAAGAAACATCTACATGACTTTAATTAACTTTTATGATATTACGATACCAATATCCAATTAACTTTTATGATAAGAAAATAACTATAATTGAAGTATTGAACCAAAACTCATCTATCAGTGGCTGGATGCTGAAACATCTACATGACCAACAGCTCCTAACTGAACCATGTCTTACAAAGTAAACAAAAAAAAACCAAAAGCAAAGGCTTAAAAAGTACAGTAATACTACTTACACACATTCAGCAGGCCATGTTCCCTCGCAGAGGGCTGACAACAAGCGAACAAGTTCAACAGTCCGGAAAGGAAATTCACCCTCTAAGTTGCATAGCAGGCATCTGATAGGACCATCAATGAAACTGTCCTTGTCCCAGAATTGACAGCAAAGAGACTCCTGCATATTTATAATGAATGACTTCCATGAGGTTAGTAACATCAATAATCTAGGAAAATATAACAAACTAGAAATCTCCTACATGAATACTAAGAGAACCATTATAATCCAGACCTCTCCTCGATAAATATTGCCAAGTATATCCAATATCAGTTTGAAGTTATTGTCCTCTAACTGCAATGAAGGAGCTTAATTAGGATTATAAAAAAAAAAAATACAATTATTTATATATTTATCTTAACTAGGAAGATAAATAATTAAGTTACCTGCAGACTGATCTCATATGATGCAATAAAGCATGACATAAAAGTCCTTAATACACTCCGATAACCAGCACATGGCCCCTGATATTATTAAAATGGAAACCTTAAGAAATAATAATTGTACAAAACTGAGTTCATTCTAAACACCGCAAGAATGAGCATTTACATAATACAATATAAGTTCATGTGAAAAAGCAGGTACAATATTACTGAAAAGATGCTCAATAAACTCGTAACTATCAAGTTAGAATAACTCACATCCGAATCCTTCAATATATTACTTTGAAGAATGTCAACTAAATGGCTCAAAGATCCAGCTTCGAAGGCTTGGCGAACATAACTAACATGATCAATCTCCTGTAAATATACAACACATTAATTATAGTATTTCACTGCATATATAAGAAGAGAACACGTATAAAGCAATGCCACAATCCACAAAAATACAGCAGTTTGATATACCAGCAAAGCGTCATACTCCTCTTTCTTTGGAAGAGATGATACGAGACATAGATATACTGCCCAAGTTAAAATTAGGGGTCCCGCTTCTTTATTCTCGAACACAGTTAAACCAGAAATAATGGCATCTATTTCTTGAATATCAGACAAGGAGAAAGTTGTGATGCCCTGCCTGAGGATTACAATACAAAACATTAAACGGAAGTACAAGTAAATACCAAAGCCACAGGAAAAAAGAAGTATAATTACAATAAAAGTATTTGGATAGCACTAGAATGTAAGGTCTTTTTTGACCAACACAAGGATCTTAGGAACGGAAACAGCTACTCCCTCCGTCCCACTTGATTCTTAACATTTGAAATGGAGTGTTCGGCACGCATTTTAAAGCTCTTATCTAGTATAGTTGCATAAATTATTTTAGAAAATTTTTTCTTCCGAATAAAAGTTAAATGTCTAAACTTTTATTCAGAGAAAGAAAATTTTAAAAATAAGTTATTGAACAATGATAGATAAGAGCTTTAAAATGCGTGCCAAACCTTCTGTTTCAAATATTAAGAATCTATTGGGACGGAGGGAGTAATAAATAATAGTAAGGCTACATTCGTCTCAAAATCCTTTAAATACACATTTAAACTCACTAAAACCTAGCTATTTTGTGCCAGGTGCTTGGAACAACCTCTTTTTGCAATTCATAGCTAATTTAGAACGAAGCTAAAAGCGAAACTAGATTTGAGCGAATATGCAAGAGAATTCTTGCGATAAAACTTAAATATGTGATAACCATTTCGAGAAGAAATATTTTATTACAATGCTTTATGTCTAGAAAACAGTTACTTCTACTCTGAAAAAGGAATAAATGTATAATAACAAAGAACTACAAGGGTTTACAAGTATTATATTCAAATTTCCATTTGTTAAGAGCCACACTCTGTCCAACTATATTCAGCAACAGGAGGCCTTTTTGTCATGATCCGAAGAGTAATATGAAGGTCAAGTAACTCAAGCATACAATCTAAGCTACAATGTTGAAATCAGACTTGACACCGCAAATACATTAGGTCAAGATCTATAGAAAGTTATTAAGATTGTCCTTGGCTTTTCAAAAATCAAAAGATCTTCAACAGTGCACAAGTGCCAACCTGATGGCACACATGACTCCCACTTGGGAGTGAAAATTCAAATAGTAATGTACATTTTGATGTTTATACATACGTATATAGGTTACCTTAACAAGTAACTTGCATACTATTTGGTGTTTTCTCTTTTAAGTAATTAATTTAAAACTTATGTAACAACAATGTATATGCACAAGGAGTAAAATTGGAAATATATGCAAACCGGAAAGTGGTTTCATCATGAACCATCTGAAGAACGTATTCCAGGTCCAAAGTTTCTATAAGAATAAGCAGCAGTTGAATTTTTGCGTGATAAATAGAATGTATTGCTTCAGTTGAAAGTGCCAGTTTCCCAAAATTATAACCACCAGATAATATCCCCTGCATTAACTGTCTTAGAAACAAGTAGAAAAAAGCATAATTCAGAATTAATACCGATAATAGACATCTTACCTCATAAAGCAAGCACAACTTCTTCCACTGCTTACCATTACAAGTGCAAAAGGACTCGTAATAAGCAAGGAAAAGGATATCCAGCACCAGATTGTCTTCGATCAGAGTCTCCTCAGCCCACAAAGTGAAGAAGTCAACACTCTGCAAAGCATACCCATATGCAAAAAGAATAACATTAACCAAGGTTAGTTCTCTGGGAGGTTCTTCATTAATTAGGACCAAATTTACGTCTAGGCAGAAGTAGGTATTTCTTGTCTGATAGAACTTTTTTCGGTTGCTTTAACATTAGTCTGTTGGGCTGTAGAGGCAGGCTGCTAGGAAAAGCTTCAATCTTTTGGTCATGTTACTTTAGATGGTTTGCTTCATCAAAAGCAACCTGGGACTCAGGTCTACTCATTCCTAAGATCTGTCGTCTTTACTAGTATAGTTTGGATATTCATATTTTGAGTTAGCTATGAAATAGGCAACTAACTGCTAAGTGCTATCTAAATTTAATGCTTATAGCAGCTTTCTTGGATGAATGACGATCTAATTCACTTTTGTAATCATCTTGCTACACCTATTTTTCTGTTCCTAGATTTAATTCAAAACTACAAAATTTTATAGAGTTTGCTTTCCTCCTCTAACCTATCCTATCCCTTGCTTTACTTGTTAATCACACCTATGCCACAGTTAAATTACATGAATTGCATACCGATGTAGGACAAGCCCGTCAAATAAGAGATACTGAATAGGGTTAGGAGCAACTGAAGTGAAGATGAGGTCATGAGGAGAAACAGCAAGTCCTTGTTGTAGTACCTGATATTATTTACAGTGACTAGTACTAAAAAAGTCAACAAAGTTGTTGTGTCCTGCTCACCAAGCTCAATCTCTCCTATTACACTTGAGCATTACAAAACATTCTATTGACCCCCCTTATTCATCATCCATGTCGCACCATTTTCAAGTCATCAAGAACTAATTGCAACTTCTAAAATTAGACACCAATATTATTTACAGTGACTTAAAGTATTAAAAGAGTCAACAAAGTAGTTGTGTCCTGCTCACCAAGCTCAATCATCCTATTACACTTGAGCATTCCAAATCATTCTTTAGACCCCCCCCCCCCCGGCCCTTATTC
>PHNY01226843.1:10174-22555 GCA_003724115.2 Anethum foeniculum
TGTAAAATTACCGCACAGTTCTTTCTTCGGATGCGTAACAGCCCTGCACATGTTGCTATACAAGTACGAAAGGGTCGTACTACCCTAGCTGTATGTAGCAATCTGAGTAGGATCACGTACATAATGAAGAAGGTGTACCTAGAGCATGTTCCAATATGGATGAGGGAATAAGGACCCGATGATTAACAACAAATGTGCCCTAATGTGGTACCGAAGCTGTAAGTCATAGTCATCTGCACCATAAATCACTCGGGTACATCTCCCAAATCGCCTGACCAGCCATGAAATCTTGATCCCTCCGTTACCGAAATCAGAAGCTTCAGGAAGTACACCGAGAAGCTCGTGGACCATATGTCTTAACTTCTCAACCGGGTGACCAGTGAATGAGGAAATAACTGGAAGACCAGAGGTAGGTAAACCTAGGATGAAATGTACATCCTCTAGCGTGATAGTAGTCTCACCAGCTGGTACATGGAATGTGTGTGTCTCGGGCCGCCACCTATCCAGAAAAGATGGGATCAATCCAGCGTCATGTTTGAAATGACCAATGTGGTATACTCCCTCCAAACCAGCGCGCCTAATGGCACTGAGCACCGGTTCTGGCGGTTCCATGTCACGCACAGTAGTCCAGTAAGTCCTGAAATTGTTACGAAGCCGTAAATCACCAATATCATGCATTGAATATTAACCAGTTAACATATTTGCAAGTCAAACAAAATTCTACATAATCATGAAAATATGCAAATATTCTATACCTCTCCACGCGCAACACGTGAAGACCGATGCTCAACCTGCTGAGTCAATAAAGAATCGTCGATAGGCCCTGACATCTACAACAAACGAAACAATAATCAAAGTCAACACTAATGTAAAATAATCGAGTAACTTCAAATATTTTCGAATATTCAAATTATTTAAGTAATTTCAATTATTCAAATATTTAAGTAATTTCAAATTATTCAAATATTTAAGTAATTTCAAATTATTCAAATATTTTTTAGGAATTTACTTATATATTTAAATATAATTTACTAATATAATTAAATAATCGAATATAATTCAATAATTTCAAATATTTGAATATTAAATTATTAAATAAGTAATCTAATTTTTAATAAAAAATTTATAATATTCGAATATTAAAATAATAAATATTTAATTTTTGAATAAATATTTATAAATATTCAAACTACTTATTTCCTAATAAATTACTTATTTCCTAATAAATGAATAATATTTTCGAATAGATATTTACAAATATTCAAATTATTTATAAATATCTATTATTTGAATATTTAAGTAATATAATTTAAGTAATTTAAAATAATTTAAAATTATTCAAATATTCGAATAGTTGTAAATATTCAAATTATTTAAGTAATTTCAAATTATTCAAATATTATTTTAGGAATTTACTTAAATATTCAAATATAATTTAATAATATAATTAAATAATCGAATATAATTCAATAATTTCATATATTCGAATATTAAATTATTAAATAAGTATTTTAATATTTAATTTTTTTATAATATTCGAATATTTAAAACTAATCTAGATTAACAAATAATATTAGATAATTAACCACTAGTCTAAAGTAATATCTAATAATCGAATATTATTTTCCTAAAAACTAATATTTAACTTTGTTTAATAATTTTAATAATATTTATTAAATATTAAATTATCTAGATTAAAAACTAATCTAAGATAATTAACAACTAATCTAATATCATTAACTATTATAAATTAACAATATTAATCATTAATCTAAATTCAAAAATATTAGCAACTACTTTAAATTAACAACATTTAGCATTAATCTAAATTAACAAGTACTCTACCTAACAACTAATCTAAAGAACTAATCATACTCAATTCATGAAAAATTAAAAACATATATAGGAATTCAAAAAACTTAAAAATTTATGAAAAAAGGAGTGATTTGTACCTTATATGATAGATGTAGGTCGGATTTGAAAGGAGGAGGGGTAGAGAGAAGAGGGGAGGAGGGGGTGGGGGGCGGCTGGGGAAATTTTGGAGGAGAAGGAGAAATGGGGGGCTGGGGGGAAGGGTTTTGTTTTTAATATACATAATAGTAACACACATTTGTGAAATGCGTTACTACACTCACAGGTACCAACACCATTTGGTTTGGCAATTTGACGGAACTGAGTATCAATGCCATTTACTATGGCGTTTATACTGTAATATAATTGCAGCCGCAGCTACTATACCATAAAAACAAACTCGAACATTACCAGTTATGATACTCGAACTCATTTCTATACCAAAAATGTGTGGGAGCCCTCATGTTTAGATTACAGTAACCTTTCTTAACTTCCAACTCTAACGATCTGTTTTCCTTAAAAGAAATGTATTAGCACATGACAAAATATAAAGAAAATGAATAATTTTTTGAAAAATGAAATTTAAAGAAAAAAGTTAGAATTTAGGACTTTAGGCATGGTTCTAAAAATCGACAAAACCGCCGATTAATCGGCCGGGGAATCGGTATACGGGAGGCTGCCGATCTGATAATGCAAAAATGACCAAGAAATCGTTTTTCATAAAACGGGTTAAAATCGGTTTGAAATCTGGTGAAAATTGAAAAAATTGGGTCAAACAATATGAATATGCAAACCAAGACTAAGATTTTGGATTGATATTAATACATGACGGTGAAATATAAGAGGGTTTGTAATAGATGATGATGAAGGGCTTGTAACTACAGAGCCATCTCACTGTAATGGTGAACGGAAAGAGACAACAGAGAGATGAAAAGATACTGAGGATGAGAGGGGGGGTTTGGGTTGGTGGGTGGTTGGAAATTAAGGTGAAGAAAATAGTATAAAAATCTAACATGATATTTGAAGTGGCTGTACAAAACTTGTAGTTACATTTTGTACGTAAATATGGGTCGTTTAATCCAAGCCCAGCTCATAGAAACTAATTACCTTAAACTTAATTTTTCATTCTTTGAGTAAATATTCAAAGTTTTTATAATTTAAAAAATTTATATTAAATATATGCCCGATTACTGCTCCGATTAATCCTTCCGATTAATCCCCGATTTAGCAATTAATCCCTAATCGGTACCTTCACCGATTAGTACCGATTTCCGATTTGTACAACCATGATTTTAGGGTGTATAACGCTCTATGAAGGTGAATAAAAAAAAAAGAGCTTAATACCTCATGAGAGTTATGTGCTCCAAACGGCTAAACTTGTAATTTCATATAGGTATCGACTATCGTGTAAATAACAAAAAATTATTATTTATGTTAATGATAATGTAAACTACAGATACCTTAATTATTAACTCAATATTAATATAAATATTTTATCATAAATCTTTCTACTTTCTAATATATATATATATATATATATATATATATATTAAAATTCTTTTTTTAGTATATCCTTTTCAGATAATTAGAATAATAATATTAGAAACTCAGTACATTACAATTTATTCAAATAAAATGCAAGGAATAAACTATATAAGAGAAAAGAATCGCTTAGACATCGATAATTTATCTCAAAATTTTAAAAGTAGAAAAAAAAAGAATATATGATTAGAAAATTCTTCCCGACATCATCATGTAGAAATTACAAATATTACATATACTCTTATTATATATAAGTGTTGTACCCGAAATTTATGGGCTCAGTTTGGGTCTATTAGACTATAAGGTCCAATTCATGAGTAATATATGAGTTAGAGGATATACCCAGTATGATGAATGAAGATGAGATTAGAGTAAATGGAGCAAGTAGAGAGGTTTATTGAGAGGTTACATGTATTCATAGCTCCCTCGTGAACATGTAAGCAAACAGGTTGTATTGAATGAGGTTCATGATAATGCACATCAGAAGTATATGTTCCTCAATTTCCTGGAGAACAGGTTCTTGTGCATAGACATCACATACCAGCAGAATTATAGCAATGAACAAGTCTCCTATATTCTTTCGGAGGAATTTACAAATATTAAGTCCTAGTTGGAATATATTTCTTGGACGTAGATGATCCTTAAATACTTCTAATAATACAAGAATTAGCAATGAGAATCTTACCTGAATATAAACTAGAATTCTATTTGGTTTAGGTGACTTATTCTATGTTGGTTCTGGAGAATAGGATTTCAACACGAATTTGGAATTCAACATTTTAATGTATACTAGTAGATAACCCATGCGAAACACGGAGCCGAGAAAATTTATTTATTTTATTTATAACAATATAATTACTGTAATAAATTTATAATATGATTTAATTAAAATATGGTGAAATCAAGTACTGCATCATTAAAAAATAATATAGAGTTTTAAGGGAAATAGAAGTATTATAATTAGAGCACGATTCCAAAAAATTTATTAATTTAATTAATAAAAATAATATAGAACTCTACGGGAAGTAGAAATATTGTAATTATAATACGATTTCAACAATTTTATTATTTCATTGAAAGATAACATATAATTCTACGTAAAATAGGAATCTAAGTGTGGAAACAAAATACGGCGAAACCAAGGCAACGTCGTAAAACGAAAATACGGTGAAACCAAGTACCGCGTCGTTAAAAAAATAATATAGAATTTTACAGGAAATAGAAGTATCGTAGTTATAATAGGATTTGGACGATTTTATTATTTTATTAAAAAATAATAAATTAGACACTGTAACTAAAATGCGGTGAAACCAGGTACTGGATCGTTAAAAAAATAATAGATTTCTAAGAGAAATAGAAGTATTGTAATTATAATACGATTCGAACCGTTTTATTAATTTATTAAAAAGTAACATATGATTCTACATTTCTACATGAAATAGGAAGGAGTGAAACCAAAATACGATAAAACCAAGTACCTCATCCTTAAAAAATAATATAGAGTTCTACATGAAACAGAATTGTAATCATAATATGGTTTGATCAATTTTATTATTCCATTAAAAAATAATATGAAATTTTATGGAAAATAGAAGTACTACGATTCTTACTATTTTAGTATTTTATTGAAAAGTAAAATAGAATTCTACGTAAAATAGAAATCTAGGGGTGAAACCGGTTAAATTTTTTAGTTTAACGCATATAGGAACTAAAAAAGGCTTAAAAATAATAGATATAGAAATATAATGCATATAGGAATTTAAAAGGGATAAAAATAATATATATAGAAATAATTATAATACATATAGGAATCAAAAAGAGTGAAACCAAAAACGGGTGAAACCAAAGTACTATTAAAAAGAGGTTTCGCTTATAATAAAGGTTATTACTAATTACTAGTTACTAATATAGGAATAAAAAAGACTTAAAAATAATAGATTTAGAATTATAAGGCATATAGTAATTTAAAAGGGGTAAAAATAATATATATGGAAAGAATTATATACATACAGGAATCAAAAAAGGTGAAACCAAAATTTGGTGAAACCAAAAACAGTGAAACCAAAGTACCATTAAAAAGAGATTTCACTTATTAATAAAGGTTATTAAAGCATGACAAATCTATGTTTGACTGTAAGTCTAAGGAACTAGCGTTGAATAGATCCAATAGCCAAATATTCCTAGCCAGATATGAACTCGTGTTCAATTCAACTTTGGTAACTTGTCCACGAATATATTAAGATTAAAGAGACTTATTCGGACTGGGAACCTAGACAAAGTCGACTTATACTCCGCTTAGAGCTACGTGAACTTCATATATATATATATATATATATATATATGGAGTTTGTCTGGAAGCTTGTGCCATACTCCCACTTTGTTTCTCCTGTATTTGAGATTGTTGTTGTTTTGTAGAAATCCTAAATCTTGATGGTTGAGAATCACCATCAGACTTTGCTGACTTCTTTAATTTTACAACAGGTGCCTTTTGGGAAACACCTGAGGTGGCTACTGTTTGTGGCACTGTTTGGGTTGTAGAGCTAGGGTTAGCTACAGGGGAGTATCCTTCAACAATTTCCTGTAGCATAGCTCCTTGTACACTTCTATACATACACAGTAGGCAAATTTTTTATCAGCATTTTCCTGGCCTGTGCAGGAATCCTCAGGGCTGGAAGGTTAACCATCTTCCCATCCTTAGATATCAAATCCTTAAAAGCTCAATTGTTCAACTGGAAGTCATCACTTTCTTGAGCCTTTGGGATTTCAACATTAGGACAACAATAATTAAAGATAAGTTAACATAATCTAGCATAATATATTGTACCCCTATTAGTGGTTAACCTATCAACTATAAAGCACAGTAAAATTCTACCAAAATAATAAATGAGTATTATAAATCATAGAATACCCAATTTACTGAGACATGATTGGTAGTGCATATAAGTTGGTGCATTTGTTTGATAAGACCCTGGTTATGCAGTGAAAGAAGAGGTTCAACTTCTTCCTCAAACTAGGCCTCTTCAGCTGCCTTAGCCTAGCCAATGAGCCCTCATACCCAATTAGGGTTAAAAACCTCCTCATGTCTTCATCACCCACAAATACTGTGTAGAAGTCATGTGCTGGAATATGAAGAGCCTCTCTTACAGTATGAGGAGTCACAATCTTCTCCTCACCAGCATAAATGAAAACGAAACTTGGTGTTCCAGTCTCACCACCATCATCAAATTGGGTTGTTCTTTAGAATTCTAGAACATTGGTGACAGAAACCACATGTAGGTTTGTCAATGAAAACCCCACCTCACTTATTCTCAGCAGATCTTGAATTATATGGTAAGCAGCATCTACACCATTCTTCCCGAGAATGGCTATGTAATTGTTAGTCACAAACCCTGCCCCATCAAAGGTGAAAGTCTTAGACGCGATTAATTTTTTGTAGAAAGAGCTTGAAAAGGGTTTCAGTTTTTAGAGAGAAAAGAGAAAGAGAGAGAGAGGGAGGGAGGGAAGGGGGGAGAGAGAGAGAGAGAGAGCGAGAGAGAGAGAATAGAAACGATTTGGTAAAGTGAAAGTATAATATCAAAAATTTTATTTTATTTAACTGTCTCCTCTCTTTTACTAGGAACCTGTTCACATGGGTGGGACATGTGTCAGTGTTTGAAATGATGCAGTATAATTAGTGGAACAAAGAATGAGTCTGTATTAAACGTGCATGGTTAAACATAATATATACACGTATATACGTATAAGATTGGAACCGTTTGTCCAAAAAATAATCCGCTAATTATTATGAGCTGTTTATCATACAAACATATATATTTATCTTGAAAAGATAAATATTTCAAAAATTGGATAATATAAAATATCATAAATCCTGTGAGTCATCAGTATTTGACCATTGACCAATATCAGTCTTTATAAATTATGATAGGTCAAAAATTTCAGAGTTTAAGGAACAGTTTTTAGAAACATAGTATCAATATTTAACTTGTAAAATTAAATACTTATCAGTAGTACCAAACTCTGACTCTCATATGACTTAGACATATACAACTATACATCAGTATTTGAGAAATGTCCTGTGACCATTTCCAATTCATTCACCAGCCTCGTAAAAGTGGCTTCACAGAGTGGTTTGGTGAAGATGTTTACTGGCTGTTGGTCTGTAGGCACAAAGTGCAATTCCACTGTACCTTCCATTATATGTTCTTTAATGAAATGATACCTTATGCGGCTTTATCATTGAATGCTGTACTGAATTTCCTGTCATTACAATGGCACTTTGATTATCACAATAAATAGGAATTTTAGAATATTCTAACCCATAATCCAGTAATTGATTCTTCATCCAAACAATCTATGCACAACAGATCCCTGCAATATTGTGCTCAGCTTCTATAGTGGAAGTGGAAATTGACTTTTGTTTCTTGCTGAACCAAGAAACTAATCTGCCTCAAAGAAATTGGCAGCTTCCACTTGTACTTTTCCTATCTATTTTGCAACCTGCAAAATCAACATCTGAATAACCTATTAGCTTAAAGTCTGATTCTCTAGGATACTATAGCCCTAAGTTCATGGTTTTTTTGAGATACTTAAAAATTCTCTTCACAACTATTAGGTGAGGTTTCCTTGGATCATCTTGAAACCTTGCACAGAGACAGGTAGCATATATGATATCTGGTCTGCTTGTAGTTAGATAGATTAGAGAGTAAATCATACCTCTGTAGCTACTTATATCTACTTAGGCACTAGTATTTAAGTCTAGCTTGGTTGCAGTGGCCATTTGAGTACTTGTAGTTGAGCTATCTTACATTCCAAACCTTTTAAGAAGATTTCTGGTGTATTTTGCTTGATTAATGAAGATGCCTTCATTTTTCAGTTTGACATGTAACCCCGGAATGTAGCAAATTTTTCCCATCATACTCATTTGATATCTGGACTTCATAAGCTTAGAAAACTTCTGACAGAATTTATCATTAGTAGACCCAAAAATGATATCATCAACATGTATCTGAACTGATAACAAGTCCTTAACATGATTCAAGTAAAACAGAGTTTTGTCAATGGTACCTCTTTTAAATATAGTCTCAAGCAGAAATTGAGCTAGAGTTTCATACCATGTGCTTGGAGCGTGTTTTAGTCCATAGTGCCTTATCCAATCTGTAGACATGATTTGGTTTTTTTGGATCAATGAACCTTAGAGGTTGTTTAACATAAACTTTCTCTTCAAGTTCACCATTAAGAAAAGCACTCTTCACATCCATTTGGAACATTTAAACTTCATGTGAGCAGCATAGCCTAGAAAGATTCTGATGGCCTCAAGCCTTGCAACAAGAGCAAATGTCTCATCATAGTCAATTCCTTCTTGTTGAGAATAGCGTCAATTCTTTCTTCTTGAGAATAACCTTTGCTACTAGCCTTGCTTTATTTCTTGTAACAATGCCCTCACTGTCAGTTTTGTTTCTGAACACACATTTTGTGCCAACAATAGATCTGTTCTTTGGTCTAGGCACAAGTGTCCATACTTTATTCCTTTCAAATTCATTTAACTCTTCCTGCATTGATGTGACCCACTCAGCATCTTGAAGAGCTTCATCCACTTTCTTTGGTTCATTCAGAGATAGAAAAGAATGGTAGAGACATTCATTTTGAGTAGCAGTTCTTCTAGTTCGTACACCTTTATCAGGATTTCCAATAATTAAATCAAGTGTATGATATTTTGTTCATTTCCTTGCATAAGGAAGTTGGCTTCTAGAACTAGATGGTCCCTCTTGATCCATGGTGTCTCTTTATTTTCTTTGATTAGTTTCTTCATTATCTCCTGATGCTCCCCCTGAATTAGTGCTCTTAGTGTTATCAGAATTTGTCTCATCAGTATTTGAGGAATCAGTGTTTGATGAGCTATTTTCTGATGTGTCTCCTGATGTATCACTTGAAGTTGACTCATGTGAATGATCATGTTGCTCCCCTTCAACATGTGCTTCATTACTAGAAGATTGATTGCTATTAGTAAATAATGGCTCATCAGAGTCTGATAGAATATCAGTATTTGCACTATCAGTATTTGGGGAATTATCAGGATTTAGCTGTTCAACATATGGTACTTCATTTTCAAATCTCAGTATGTCATGATCATCCGCATCTTCTAGACCAGTAATCTTCTTGTCATCAAAAGATACATGAATAGATTCCATGGCTACCCTTGTTCTCAGATTGTAAACTCTGAAAGCTTTTATTGACAGTGGATATCCAACAAAAATACCTTCATCAGCTTTTAAATCAAATTTAGTAAGCTGTTCTGGATGAGTTTTGAGAACAAAACACTTACAACCAAATATGTGAAAGTATTTCAAATTTGGCTTCTTTCCTCTTATCATTTCAAGTGGAGTTTTACCATGCTTGTTTATCAGTGTTGAATTTTGAGTGAAACAAGTAGTTTGCACAGCCTCTACCTAGAAATAGGTTGGCAGCTTTGCTTCCTCAAGCATGGTTCTTGCAGCTTCTATAAGAGTTCTGTTCTTTCTTTCAACAACTCCATTTTATTGTGGAGTTCTAGAAGCAGAAAAATCTTGCTTAATCCCTTCAAGTTTGCAGAACTCTTCCATAGTTGAATTCTTAAACTCGGTACCATTATCACTTCTTAAAATTTTCACAGTATGCTTTAAACCTTTTTCCAGTATCCTTACATGATCAAGAAGAACAGATGGTCTCTCATTAGTTTTATGCAGGAAATACACCCAAGTATATCTTGTATACTCTTTAACAATGAAAAGTGCATATCTCTTTTCTTTGCTATAGACATTATGTATACTGGACCAAAAAGATCAATATGTAATAAGTGAAATGACTCAAGAATAGAGGATTCAGTCTTATTCTTGAATGAAGATTTCCTTTATTTGGCCTTTTGATAAGAATCACATAGATCATCAGGAGAAAACTGAACTTTGGGCAATACTCTCACTAGATCTTTCTCCACTAACTCATTGATATTGTAAAGTTCAAGTGAGAAAGTTTCTTATGCCAATTCCAGCTTTCTTCTATTGTTGCTCTGCTCAGTCGACAGAATTCTGAGCTATTAGTATTTGTAGAAAGCTTGGCTTCATAAATGTTACCATGTCTATATCCCTTCATTGCAATCTTGTCAGTTGATTTACTGAAAACTTCACAATGTTCTCCTTAAACTCTTATACTCGGGCCTTATTTCCTGTCATGTGTCTTGAACATCCACTATCCAGAACTAGGATATTTTTCCTATTACCCTGCAATCAGAAAGGCAACTAGTTAGTCTTTTTAAGGACCTAGACTTGTTTGGATTCTTTGGTCTTATAAAGTTTGTTAACATTTACAGCAGAAGACTTTTTTTCAGAGCTTATGCTAACAGTCTTAATATTAGGAGTTACACATGCAGAATCATTAATCTTTTTATTCAAAGAGGGTTTCAGTTCATAATAGTTATATTACAAAATGTGATACTCTTTACATGTGTAAATGGAGTGCCAAACACTACTACAATGAAAACAAGGGTTTTGTGGTTTATATCTAACTGTCATGTGCCTAAACTCTGATTTAGGTTTGAAAATTCTGATATCTTTATTCTTCCTGTAATTCGCAGAAATATGATTAGTATTACCACAATTAAAACAATACTTTCTAGGTGCATTAGGAATGAGTTTATAATTGTTTTCCTTATTGACACCTACCTTTTTATTTCTATTCTTTCTAAGCCGTTTTTCCTTATTTTTCTTTGTGATTTCTTTCAGCTTATGCTTAAGCTGTTTTTGAGACATCAAACCAATATATATTGTCTTAGCTTTTTCCTGTTTAGAATTATCAGTATTTAAGCTAGGCTTAACTCCTGATGTTGATCCCTTTTCATTTACTGATTTCAGTCCATCAATATGTAAGTTAAACTTAACATGTGTAAGTATGGACCTATCTTTTCTATTAACTCTATCAAGAGTTATTGATTTCTTAGTCTCGGCTTCAATTTCTTGCCTTTATCAGTATTGGATTTCACATAACCTAATCCTGATTTCCGACAACCATTTTCTAGAATTTCCTGAATTATTTTACCTGACTTAGTCCAAGTTTTAATAATCTCTCCCTCTCTCTCTCTCTCTCTCTCTCTCTCTCTATCTCTAACCAGTTCTTTTTGAAGATATACATGTTATGACAAGGCTATCGCGTGTCTATCAAATAATAATCCCTAACAAATCCTTCTAACAATGTAGTAGGGTACGTCAGAGTCAATCCCATAGAGACAAACGTATCAATCACTAGCAATTTTCGATTAACTAAGCCAATAACACAATAAAAATTGAGAGAGATTATTAAGCTAAAATTATACTAAAGCAAATATGTTGTGTATCAAATAAATAAAAGAAAACGTCCAGAATTAAGTATGCCCAGTAGCATGAATCAATGCAATTATGATTTTCTAGCCCCAATCAATCAAATACAACTCAAGAGGAAAGATGCGCCCTATAAAATACCAATAACCTCTCTCGAGTATTAATGGCTTCTCTAAAATACAATCAAGCCTATTTTCGTGGTATCATGGAATTTAGAGACATTAAACACAACATCCTAACTTCCTAACAATCTGTTTTACCTATTTTCATGGAGAAGTTCATGTCCTTATTAGATAAATCACAACCATCTAAGTCCAACTTTCATTGATAAGTAGATATCTGGTTCTAACAATACACGTTATCACGTCTGACTTGTAATTGTTAATTAAGAACAACTCAATAAGCAAGAGCATGTAACATAACTAAATTGGGGGGATTGGGAGAATCATACATCAATCAACTAGGGTTCAACTTAACCCTATATTAAAAATCTACTCACTCACGACTAGATTAACAAAGCATATAAAATAACAAGAACACATAATTGATATTAATGAGAATATAGTTTAAAACCTTAAATCTTCAATCAAGATGAAAAGTAAAAGCCTCCCCTCATTTCTTTCTATGTCTGTCTATATATATA
>PHNY01226868.1:9623-23751 GCA_003724115.2 Anethum foeniculum
GAAAATAAATACATAAATTTTGAAAAAAAAAAATTGTGCCGCGCGTAGCGCGGCTTTATATTCTAGTACATCTAATACCACAATTCGACTCTACTATTCATGGTGAACCTTAATTTAGCATCAAAACAACCGGAAAAACAACATAAATCCATATTCGATTTCGACCGAAATCGAAAAACAGGGAAATAGAAAACTATCCAACCTTTGCTCGAGTTTTTGCTATTAAAATGAAGAGCTCAAGGAGGGCTTTAATTTGGTGTATAGAACTCTCAAAACAGATCAATCAATATCCTGGAATCATGAGTTGAAGATGAAGAACGAATTATTTTCTTAGAACCTTATTAACAAAACTGATAATATCTAATTGTTTTTAGATTTTAAAATAAACTTTAGCTTATTCATATTTACGAGAAATAAAGCCCCATAATTTAATTTTACGATACATGGATCGTTTAAATAAAATAATTGGTCTAAAGTATTTATTTTACGGAAAAATTTTATTTTTATAATATTAATAATTAAATATGAAAATTATATCAAATTCCCTATTTTTCACGTACGATCCAAAAATGCAATAATAACGAGCTGACGGGCCATTTTAAATTTTATAAAAATGAAAATACAACTTTTGCAGGGTTTTACGTCCCAGTGGGTCCAGTTCGATAATTTTATTAAATCAAAATATTTTCTAATTTATAAATAGACCCCCGAAAATAATTATAAAATATTCAAACTCACGCAAAACGAGACGGTGCATATATAATTCACATTTGCTAGTTAAAACAATTTTAACGGGCATATAAAAGTTACAATTTTCCGATTATTTGTATCTTTGGAGGCCCGAATTCGAATGATTATGGTACAAGCAGAGTGCTTCGTCATATTATTGGCTTTCCTGATTTCCCGCGGGAGATATGTCACATATTTTCTTGAATTGACTATTTGGCTAATTATACTGTTAATTTAATGTAATTATTATGGTAAGTAATGAAACAAATTATTTAATTAATATTATTTTAAGATACGTGATTTTTTAAAATAGACAATTAAAAAGAGGTGGAGAAAGTAGTATAATTTTTAAAATTTTCATCTAATTATTTGAAATTTTTATTTTGATTCTAAATACATAAAAGTTTATACAATTTCGTATTTATTGTGAATTCAGGAAAATGACGATACTTGTTTTTTTCGACGAAAAAGGAGGAAAATGACGATACTTAAGATACTCTATTGTTTGAGTTTATAACGCTAGTAAAAATACAAATATATTTATAAAAAAATATTTAAATTGAAAGCATTATGCATTTATCTTAAGTTTTTTTGAGTTTATAATGGTAGTTAAAATCCAGATATATTTATCTTTTTATAGTTAAAAACAGGCTGTAGAATTCAATTTTTTTTTTTTGATAAAGAAATCAGGATCGTGAATCACCACACCTTTGTTGGTCATTCATCCTAAGTTTGCATTCTACTATAAATCTCTGTTTAAAGCACCAAATCTTTGTTGGTCATTCGTCTTAAGATTGCATTGTATAATAAATATGTAAATTAACAAATCTCTATTTCTTATAAGCCGTAACCTCCAGTAAATATTTTTGAGGGGGCTTTCATCGGTTTTTATCAGTGATAAGCCTCAATTCATTTATTTTTAGTTTTCTTGTTCAAAATCTTGTCTTTTTTTAATAAGTTCCCAATTTATTTGGGTTTTGTTAGTCTCTCCTTGTGAGAGTTTTGGTTTTATTTTGGTGTTCTTCATGGCTGAGGTTATAGATTGACATGATTTTCATGGATTTGATTCAGGGATGAAGGTTATTATGGGATCGCATCTATGGTCGATTGTTCAGAATAGTCGAATAAAAACAAGTACATATATTCAAATCATCTTCAAATTCAAATCGCGTGGTTGCTTCTCCAACAAAGAATGATTCAACAGCCGATCTCTTTACACAATTGTGTCAGATTGTGTTGATCTTTTTAAGCACTTTGATAATGTGCTAGTAGAGTATGCTGATAGGTGTGCGAATGTTGTAGCTCATACGTTAGTAAGAGTTACTCATTCTATGTCAGAATTCTAGGAGTAGTTTAATGTTGCTCCAGATATTATTTCTGATGTACTGATGATTGATTCGATTTAATATAAGTAAGTACTTTTGTTTCAAAAAAAAATATGTAAATTTCTTCGGGATGCTTAATTCATCGTTACAGTTAATTTTAATCCCAGCCATTTGAAGTACTAATATTTGAATAAGTTACTTAAATAAAAATTGCACTCCACTTAACTGAATAAACATGAATTATAGGGACTACTTGAAATTTCTCAAAATATTGTAACTTAATTTAAATAAAAAATTATTATATAAATGATAGATAAACTATTACTTATAAGTTATTCGCTGTTTAGGTAATCTTATTTGTAAGTTGGTGAATTGTTTGTGAAATTGTTCTCTCAATTAAAAAATATAGTATTATTTTAAAAATAATTTCAATATGATAAGTTTTTTATATGAATATAAAATTATAGAAACAAATTTAAAATATTAAAATATAAATTATTAAAAATAAAAAAAAATATTTAAGAAGTTAAAAATACCAGTCATGTTGACATGATCTATAAGTATTTTACTCCGGAAATAAACTAGTTACTTACTAGTAACTCTGCATACGTATTTGGGACATGAAATGCTCAAGTTACATATTAGAGCATCTCCGACCCATCTCTTCTCTTACTTATATTTTTGTCACATGTGCAATATTTAGGGATCATGTAAAATTTAAGTATTTTAATCAGAGATCCCTTACCTAAAAAAAAAAAAAAATTAGTCAGAGAAACTCAATCACATATTTGGGAAAACAATTTTGATCCCCTATGCATCCCATATCACTTTCCGCTACCTTTTTCCTCCGTTTTTATTAATTAAATATAATATATTACCTCAACTATCCTCTAAATTTATTATTAAGTACTCCCTCTGTTTGGAAATAATAGTCACTTGACTTTTTTACACGTACTTTTAAGAGTTTTGACTATATAGTAAAAAATATTTTTTTATAAATTTTTCTTTTTCTGAATAAAAGTAATAAACTAAAACTATTATTTACAAAAAAAAATTACAAAATAATAATATTTACTATGTGGTCAAACATCTTAAAACTACGTGCAGAAAAGTCAAACGACTATTATTTCCAAGCTGATGGAGTATTATTTTAAAAATATAGGTAATCATAAACATCATTAGAGTGAAATGGTTTTTTGATTCCTTATATTTTTGAAAAATAATATTTTAATATATTTTAAGAAACCAAAATATGTATATTCCCTACACCATTGGGTTGCTCTTACTACCAAACTGTCACTATTATTAAGTTACAACCTTTTTTATAAAAAAAAAGTGAAGTTTGTTCAGAACAGGAAAGCCATTCCTTTCACACATCTATCTGATCTAAAGTCAAAGATAATCACAAATAATTCACTCTTGTACCAGCACCAAACTAATACACTGGTTTTAGTCCCTCCGATGTTAAGTGAATTCAAGAATCTGGTAGTGTAGGTCTAATACACTGATTTTAGTGTACGTGTGCAAAGCCAGTGTAACATCCGTGCAGGGCACCTTTATTAATAAGATTAAATTTTGAATTCTTTTAAAATATATGATATATTTACATGTTAAAGATATAAGAAATGAGTTTTATGCATGATTGTTCATCTTAATAAATGCGTTATTTTTTAATTAATCGTGATTATTATTTCTATGAGATCCTTTTTTCCTAATGGTTCTAGTTTTGGCTAATCGTGATTATTATTTTTCGTGAATTATTAAAATCTGGCCGACTATAATGATATTACATAATCTGGGAAACGCCAATTTTATAGACAGTCTGCAACTTTTACCAAACTATCTGCTAGCTAGATGATAGACTGATAAGATCGCATGCAATGCAAACAAAAAATAAAAAGTAATACAAACCTAACTACAAGTATCTCCTGTTGTGGCTTGTCAATATTATCAATCAATTAAAACGACAAAACTAACATTACAGTTGAGGAGGTGGGGGGATGGAACTTGTTTTTTATATGGAAGTGAACAGACCGTTGTTGAAATAATTGATGCTCATGTTTGTTTTACTGATCCAGTGGACGAGAATTATATCCTCAGTTCTAAGGGTGTTGAACTTTCTGTCATAATTTTGAGTTGAAATATCTTAAAAATATGATTCTGCTGCTATGACAACAACTAATTAGGGGTGCACAGACGAACCGCTCAACTGCATTAACCGCTCGCAATCGAACCGTATTTTGCGGATAATCGCGAAACGCGGGTTGGTTGCGGATGAAAATTTTAGTAATCGCTTATTTGCGGTTTGGACGCGGATTTATATTTTAGAAAACCGCAAAATCGCAACCGCAAACCGCCAAATATATATTTATAATAAAAAAACATTTATAGTATATAAACTAATAAGTAAATATATTTATTTTGTTAAATTTAATATTATATAATATTATAAGATTAATAAATTAACATCACTTGTGTAGTTGTGTTATGACTTAAACCTAATCCATTACTTCAAGTCTCAATGATCTTAGTCAATTACCTATCCTCTCAAGTCTTAAACTCTCGTTGCGTTTCATTACAATATTTTTTATTAGCAGTGTTAGGAACAGCAGGATAGCCAAACACCGGAGTTTGAAGGAGTCCTACAATTTATATTAATTTTTACTCATTAACCGAACACTTTGTATTTTTTATTTTTGAATGTTGACCTATCCTCTCAATTCTTAAACTCTCGTTGCGCTTCATTACAATATTTTTTATTAGCAGTGCTAGGAACAGCAGGATAGCCAAACACCGGAGTTTGAAGAAGTCCTGAAATTTATATTAATTTTTACTCATTAGCCAAACACGTTGTATTTTTTATTTTTGAATATTGACTTATCAGGCAAATGAGACTTAAATTTATTAATATTTTGATTTTTTTTTGTGATTCTTAATATTTTATATTAAGTGGTTGAACCGCAAACTGAATCACAATAACCGCAAATTCGCAATTTCAATTGATGCGGTTAATCGCACCGCATTTGTTTTCTAAAATCGTTCTTCGCGGTTTAATTCGACTTTTACCCCAAAACTGATCCGATCCGAACAGCGTACACCTACACCTACACCTAATCAACCATTCTTCCTCGATCAATTTCCTGTCGAGTATGTATATCATCACAATCTACTAATATTTGGTTTAATGTGGAGGTCACAAACTCAATTTGTGAATTTATAGTTTTCGTTCAGTTTTAGGTCTATGCTTTGTCGTTGACCAAACATAATAAAAAATTTTAAGATTTATAATTTTGGTGACCTCTTAATACGCGGGTTATTAATTTTATGCTATACAGACCGAAGATAAAATTATGTGTTTTTTATGAAATATACTTAACTTTCAGGTAACACTTATCAATAAAATTGTGTTTTTAATGTTTATTAAGTCAAAATCAAATATTAAATACCATATTTTTTAATAAATCAAAAACGACAGTAAAATGTAACAAAGTTTCGGTGATTCTAGCCATACCATTAATACACCTAATTTGAAGTAATTAAATAAAATATAAGTACTTTTTTACAATTTTTTAGATATTTTATATTCATGATTGTTCGTATAAACAAAAGATAATTGTAAAAAATAACGATTTAACACATTTTATTATTCTAGTTTATATTAAAATTAAATTATGTATCATTCATTACTCCATAAAATTTTGTACAAAAATATCATTTTTAGGCCAGTACCTTCCGCAGTGTCTCGAAGTGACAAGAAATGTCCCGCAATGAAACATGAAACAATGCGAAAGTACTGTCGTAATAAATGGTTACGGGAATGCCGGTGGTCAGATCAGCCCCGCGCCGGAACAAAATCAATTGTTATAATACAATTATAAACAATACAAAAAAAAATATAAATATCAATTGTTTGGGGTTGTACTTGTACATGGCCACACTTCTATGTTTAGACAATATAGATTTTAGGCCATACCAACTTTGTGTGTCAATACAAGGTGTTATAAGTTGTTGAAATGACTGATATGAAAATATGCCAAATAGTTAGGAATAAATTAGTATGAACTAATTTCAGGATCGGTCTTGAGATTCACGGGGCTCTAATCGAAATCAGAAACTCTAACACACATATGTATTATGTAATTTTATATATATTTACCTAAAAGAATTTAAAATTTTGGGGCCCTTAAATATGTGGGGCCTAGACGCAAGTATTCCTCGCCTATAATTTTAAAAACCATGTTGGACTTGCTGGGCTTGTTGATCCTGTCGACCTTATTGAGCTTGCTGACCTTGTCGACCTTGTTGATCTTGTCGATCTTGTCGACCTTGTCGAACTTGTTGACGTTGTCGCTCTTGTTATCTCCAAGCTCCCTGAAACGGAAATGCCCGCGGGGGATTATGTCCTCGTAAGCACCTCCGGCGTGAGAATAAGTAACCGATAGGAGAGGGTCATAATATAAGTATGTGATTACATATTTATTTTTAGAGAGAGAAAGTAGAGAGATGGTAGAGCAAAACTTATCAGTGAATTCAATATTATAGTGAGAATGTGAGAAATGTGTGAACCTTTCGCATTGAAGTGACTAGGGGGTATTTATAGGCTCCTATCATGTGCAAAATACATGACAGCTTGTCCACGTGGGTTATGTGGACATTGTAGACTTTTTCTATAAGCAACATTTCATGTCCAGCCATTGTGGGTTATGTGGATATTGTAGACTTTGTGGACCTTGCAGACACTGTAAATCTTGTATGTTTTGTGGACAATGTATTATTGTGCAATATGTCATGTCCAATCCTATGCATTTATGAACTTTACAGGCTATGTTGACCTTGTAGGCTTTATGGACCTTGTGTGCAATGTCAACCATGCAGGCAATGTGGACATTGCATGCCTTGCAAACTTTGGAGGCATTGTGGATATTGCATGCAATGCAGACCTTGCAGGTAATATGGACCTTGCAGCTTTTGTGAACTTTGGAGACATTGTGGATTTTGCATGCAATGTAGACCTTGATGTGGACCTTGCAGGCTTTATGAACTTTAGAGACATTGTGGACTTTGCATGCAATGCCGACCTTGAAGGTATTGTGAACCTTGCATGTATTGCAGACCCGAGGGGGCCTCCAATAAGTCTATTGGAATTGGCTCTGTATCAATGGAATCTCATCACTTAGTAAAAAGTTTGTTGTCCCCCACTTAAGCTTGGATGTGCCCAAGGACTTACGTAGGAGTTTTATCTAGGTGAACAAGTTGATCCGCGAGGGCCTTGTTGACCCGATGAGGCCTTAGTAAAAATTTAGTTGCCCCTTTCCCCAACTTAAGCTTGGAAAGAACCAGGAATTTAAGTAGAGTTTTTTTCGTGAGGACGAGTTGATCCGGGAGGACCTTGTTGATTTGAGAAGGCCTTAGTAGAAATTTACCTGCCCTCCCCCCAACTTAAGCTTGGATAGATCCAAGGATTTAAGTAGAGGTTTTTTCCGTGAGGACGAGTTGATCCGAGAGGACCTTGTTGACCCCGAAATGGATTTTGTAAAAAGTTTGTCTCCCCCCACTTTAGCTTGGATATCTCCAAGGACTTAAGTAGGAGTTTTATATGATAGGAGAAGTTGATCCGAGAGGACCTTGTAAAAAGTTTGTTGCTCCCAACTTAAGCTTGGAAGTGCCTAAGGACTTAAGTAGGAGTTTTATACATGAGGACGATTTGATTCGAGGGACCTTGTTGGCCCCGAGAGGGATTTCATAAAAACTTTATTGCCCCCTACTTAAGCTTGGATACGTCTAATGACTTAAGTAAAGGTTTTTCCGCGAGAATGAGTTGATCCGAGGGGATCTTGTTAACCCCGAGAGTGATTTCGTAAAAAGTTTGTTGCTCCCCACTTAAGCTTGGATATGCCCAAGAACATAAGTAGGAGTTTTATCTAGGAGGACAAGTTGATCCGGGAGGACCTTGTTGACCCGAGAAGGCCTTAGTAAAAATTTAGTTGCCCCCTTCCCCAACTTAAACTTGGATAGATCCAATGATTTAAGTAGAGGTTTTGTCCGTAAGGACGGGTTGATCCGAGAGGACCTCGTTGACCCCGGGAGGAATTTTGTAAAAAGTTTGTTACCCCCTACCTAAGCTTGGATAGGTCCAATGACTTAAGTAAATGTTTTGTTTATCCGAGAGGACTTTGTTGACCCGGAGAAGGATTTTGTAAAAGCTTTGTTGCCTCCCTACTTAAGCTTGGAGAGGTCCAAGGATTTAAGTAGAGGTTTTGTTTGAAAGGACCTTGTATGCTTTGCACACTCTGCACCTTGTATACTTTGCACACTCCGTACCTTGTACGGTGTCACACAATGTGCACTTCTTATAACTTTCCATACCTTTTTCAACTTGCATTACTTGCACAATTCGTATACGTTATGCAATTTGTACTACTTGTGTGCCTTGTCTACCCTGTACACCTTGTAGTACTAGTAAATACTCCATGTAGCATAGACTAACTTCTAGATTTGTGGCAAGTGTATTAACAGTTTATTTGCTTTGTTGTTGCAGTGCTTCGCAAGGTGATACATTGGAGGCACACAATGACACAGATTCTTATTGTTATTTGAGTGCAGCCTTCTTTCTGTTGGCTTTGTGAGTTTTTCCTGTTGTGTGGGCAGCCTTTAAGCATTGCTCTGCAACTTTGTGTTCTGTCTTTGGTACTCCTACCCCTTGCAGAGTTAGGAACTTGACCTTGAGGTTCGGGGTAGATGTTATAACTCTATTTTTTTGACAATGTGGTCTTCCGAGGATGATGTTGTGTGGACATGTAGAGTTTATGACATAAAACTTAATCATGTGACAGAATTGTCTTGGCTTCGATCTGAAGATGACATGAAGCCGAATTGTCCCATCGACTTGCATAACATTGTGCCCAGAGCCATAGAATGATTGTTCATTTGATTTAAGTTTATAGGGTTCTATGTTAATTATTTTGAATGCATGCATAAAGATGATATCCACATAGGATCCGCTATCTACCAAGGTCTTTCGTACATCATGATCGACTACGTCTAAAGTAATGACAAGGGCTTCATTGTGATTTGAATATGCACCTTTGTAATCCTTATCACTGAAGGATATGACTTTCTAAGTTGATGGGTTATGCGCAACCTCTATGACTTCGTCATGTTTGGAGGTGTCATGTCTGAATGGTAGTGGTGGAGAACCTCCGACCACTACAAGAATCACAGGCTTCTTAGAACCTTCCGGCTCTACTCTGTTTACGACGATCCTCAAATTGGTGTCTCAAGCTGTACCCATGACTTCTTTCATACTGAGCACAAGTGGCATCACTATGATGATTCTATTATGTCTTGAGTGATCAGGGTCCAATGAGGATCTGAGACGGCTTTATACGCTTAACCTTGATCTTTGTGGCATGGAAGGAGCAGGAGAATGCCTTGAGTTTCCTTCAGATTTATCTTCATTTGGATTGACAAAAGACTGTATAATTAGGGTCGATTGTACCATGGATTGGAGAAAGGCAATGAGCGCATCCTTTTATTGAGAGTTCCTATGTTGGAGTCGTTATTGTGTCAAGTGCTGAGGGTTTAACGCCACGGTTGCATCCGGAGTTGCTGGGTAATGACGGGTGAAACTTGCTTCGGTTGGTGTTGTCTGTCTATGTGAACTGCTAGCCTTCTCTCTTGGGTTCAATCTGTTCGGATAGCCTGAACCTCGAGGTTCTGATTGATCATGTCCCTCAAATCTGCGGGAGCAGTGCGAGCAACATTAAGGGTTGAGTCTGTGTCTGCATTACGAACTTGTACGTAGATGAGATGACTAGGATCACTAATCTCCTGGATGACAGGGGCTTGTTGATGAGTAAAATTACGCGTTGCGGGTCGCATGTTGGGTAAGTTCACAGATGAACTTGTAGTATATGTATGAGTGGGTTTGCCTTCAGATAAGAAAGGCATGTTGGATGCTGGTTTGGAGAGCGCAGGGAGCCCTCCTTCTAGCACCAAATGATAAGTCATTCTACCGTCGGGCTCTACTTCTTTAGTGTTATGCTCGAATACATGTATATTGATCTTGTTGACCTTTTTGATCTTATCGACCTTGTTGATCTTGTCGACCTTGTGGATTTTTTCGACCTTGTTGATCTAGTTGACCTTGTTTGATCTTGTCGACCTTGTTGAATTTGTCGACCTTGTTGATCTTATTGTCTCCAAGCTCCCTGAAACGGAAATGCCCGCGGGGGGTTATGTCCCGTAAGCACTTCCGGTGTGAGAATAAGTATCCGGTAGGAGAGGGTTATAATATATCATTTACCGTTCAAATCTTTCAAATTAGTAATAAAAAATGTATGTATATATATATATATATATATATATATATATATATATATTCAGTTCGGTTCTTACGGTTCTGGCATACTAAGAATCAGAACCGAACCGAGAAGCGAAATTTCAAAAAATGAGAACCGAACTGAACCCGAAATATGTAAGACTCGAACCGGAACCGAAATTTCGGTTTGGTTCGATTCCCGGTTCTGAACCGAAAAATGCTCACTCCTATCCGCCACTGCGTCTCAGATGTCATTCTCGTTCTAGTACACTTCATTGTTAGGCCGTATTCCGATTTCCATCGAGCTTCTAAACGGACCTTGTTCTTTACAAAGTCATCCTAATCTCTACTTATACTAAAGCAGAGTACAAGGCTAGCCAAGTGGCAACCTCTCACGCCCTCAAGCCATGTGTCAGCTTCTTATGCTTTATAGCCAGCTATTTTCCACCATTCTATTTGCTTTTCTATTTCGGCGTTTAACTTTCCCTCTCCTCTATTTCCTGTTTAAGGTCAATTTAAAATTTTCAAATTTTGATATTTAATTTTTAATTTAACAATTTTTTGTCATTTTTTACCATCATCCACACTTATATTTTTTAGATAAATTTAGCAAATTATAATTGTTTACTTTTTTTTCCTTTACTTATCTTATCTGCCTTACAATATTAACAATTTTTTAAAAATATATTTATAATCTGTTATGTTGTATAATATAAAAAATTATAAAATCGTAAAACGTGTATTTTAGAAGATATGAATTTTTTTATATTTTTTCAAAATATCTTTTCCCGCAAAATTGACGTCTTTCCTTAATATCTAATTATTTTATAACCTTCACTAATTTTCTCTCCTCAATTTCAATTTGCTCTCCTCATTTTTATATACAATTTTTAATTTCTACTGAGTCTAGATACTCAACTAATTTTTATTTTTTTAAAAAGTAATTGAATTTCTAATTCTATTCAATTTCTTATAATTATATAAACTCAAAATGATATAAACATATATATATATTCTTAAGTAATTGAATTTCTAATTCTATCCTATTTTTTATAGTTATATATACTCAAAATAATACTAATATATATTTTTTTTATTTATTTATATAACATCGGATTGTTTTGAAATAACCTTTTACAAAATAATTATGATACAACCGGGCAATCGCCCGGGAACTAATCTAGTTTGTAAAGTACCCGCAAGTACCGTAACGTCTCGGTATTTAGGGCATTTGCTGGATTTTTTTTTTTTTTTTTTGCCAAATTTAAAGCAGATTTCATTAACACCTTGAAAAAAAACTCAATCGGGACAAACCCTCAATTGATCATGCAACCAGGTTGAAAAACAAATAAACAAGCTAAATAATTAGCCGCACTGTTTCCGGATTGCTTAACTAACTGAATACAAATATTCTGAAAATTAAAAATGAAGATAATGGTTTTCCTGTAATCCAACCTGCATCTCCCTTGAAAACAGTATTTTCACAATTGACCCTCACATGTTCAGAGGACTTTGTTGCAGGCCTCATGTTATGAACAAATATTTTTTGTATAAACCCGCAACAAGTTATTGTTTGCTGACCGAACTTATAAGTCGAATTTACAAGCCGATAAGTTAAATATAACAACGCACTTTTTCTCAACTTATTTTAATTTTTTACTTTTTTTATTAATTTTAATTTTAAAATATATATTTTTATATGTTAATCTAATTTAAAATTTACGAATTAAGACAACTATATTTAAAAAATATTTATTTTAGTTCATTTAAGTAAAATAAATTCTGACTTATAAGTAAAATTATTTAAATACTTATATAACTTATAAGTATTTATTTACTTATTACTTACAAGTTAGCTATTTATTTTAAATCATAAATTACTTAATTTAAAATTTTCCAAACTAAGTACTTTATTTGTGTGGCTAATATTATTCCAACTAGTACCTGTTAATTTTTTGTTATTAAAGCGCGGTAACAGGTTTAAAACGATTCGAATATTCTTTATCGATAATTTTGGGTTCAGTCTAGTTTGACTTGTCAAATCAAATTTGGACCGAAACAAATTGTAAAATAAAAATTTCTAATTTAAAAACCGAACCCGAATATATTCACAGGTTGGTCTAGTTTTGTTTTTTTTAAAATAAAAGTACTCGCTTATATTAAATCGAATTAATCACCAGTATATCAGAAATAATATCCGGAGCAACATTAAACCACTCTTGGAAGTCTGGCGTTGAGTAACTCTTACTAATGTATGAGTTATAACATTCACGGACTAGCACATTATCAAAGTACTTAAAGAAATCAACACAATCTGACACAATTGTGTAAAGAAATCGGTTGTTGAATACTTTTTCGTTGGAGAGACAACCAAGCGATTTGAATTTGAATCTATGCTCTTTATTAATAAGCGAAACCATGTTTAAATGGAACACGGTACGAAAGTACCAAATTTTGGTACTGGATAATTATGTAATATCTATTTTCTAATTATATTATTATATAATATCTATTTTCCTAATTATATTATTATTCAGCCAGCTACTTACACGAATAGACTTTTATTCCCTTTTATTTTCTATTAGTTAGTGTCCATTCCATTAGTTATAAATGTACTTGAATTTTATTAAGTCTCTATTAATAAGTGCAAAAAAAACAATACAACTATAATATAATAAAAATTAATATAGTACTAGGGTTATGTATTCTAAAATTTTGATAGTAACTGAATAATTATAAAATTATTTTTAAAATCTTATATTATTAAATCACAACTACTAACACGAATTGACTTCTATTCCCTGTAGACTTTGTTTTTTATTAATTAGTGTACATCCAAGTCTTGATTTATTTTTAAATTGGAAATATTTTTTAACAATTAAGAAATAATAATAAATGACTTTACTGACATTATTTTACTTTAAACTAAAAATTATTGATTTAACGAGTGTATTTAATAATTAAGTAATATCATATAAACAATAGTGAATTTTTTTTTTATCAAGTCATATTAAATAATTTTTAATAATCTAGAACAATAAAGATGTTTGGTTCATAAGATAGTTATACAATTCATTTCACAAAAGAATCTTATTAGTAACGAACTAACGTGTTAGATTTTTGTAACAAGTAAAACAACTACTAGGTGCAGAAGTAGAACTATAAGGTGGAATTTCGTAACTGTACGTAGGTTCAATTCATTTTAACTACATAATTTAATATCATTTATTTATTATATATTCTCATTAGATTCAATTCTTTACGATTATTAATTAAATTTGATACTAATATTTTAATTTCGATTCGTATATGGCACGGGTATGATGTTTAATTCTCTACAAATAATAATTTAATATTTTTAATCTCGGACATGTGCTTGGCACGGGTTACCGACTAATTATATCCTTATAATATAATATGCATAAGATGAATCTTATCCAAATATTTGGTCATGTACTACCAATGTAATAAGGATCGTTAGATTTTAAATCAAATAGATGATAGCCGTTGGATCTGAAATAATGGAATATTCTATCTTCCTAATCTAAACCAAAACTAAGTAGATCTTCTAAGTTGAATAGATTAGTTAAGTAGGTATCCTAAATTGAATAGACTACTTAATACAAAATTCGTAACTGTTTTTCCTTTTCAGTTTCTAGAAAATTTTACGTAAATAATACTTTTTAAATCATCACTGAATTAAAGAATATTTCGTGAGTTTCGTGTGGGTTGTAAAATCGTCAAAATCTGATTT